>CAJPIZ010000035.1:18436-46996 GCA_905368565.1 Medioppia subpectinata
CTCTCTCTCTCTCTCTCTCTCTCTCTCTCTCTCTCTCTCTCTCTCTCTCTCTCCCTTTGCTCCTGATTTATAATATTCTTAATTTAATTTACCTTGATGAACAGTTCAATGTGTTTAAAATGTCCTTGTTAATACTTTTAGTACTAAAGTACATTAATATGTCAACTAAAATCACGTTAAACTAAAGTCATTCATTAAAGATACAACAATTAAACAATACATTGTTCAATAATTTAAAAATAATATAAGAGTATCATAAATTTTAATGCATTTCTATCATATAATTCTATCATATAAATAAAAATTCTATTAATATAAATTTCAGTATTAATTTGTTAAAATCACAATATGTTAAGATTTGACTAATTTATTTTAACTAATTTATTTACAACTCATTCTTGAAATATTTATTCCTGTATTTTTCAATGTACAGGAATTGTTCCTGTATTCTGCAAAAATTTCTTAATTCCTGTATTATACATTAAATTCTTGTATGTTTGGCAACGCTACACGTAGCTCGCTCTGTTTATAATGATACAATTATTAAAACCTCGGTCACAATTTTTCTTGTGTCCATAGACTATTAAACTATTTATAAAACAATTTAAGAATAATTTACATCTAACAACATTCAAATTGTTATAATTATTTTATTTGTCATCCATATTTTAATGGTGTTTAACAGTACCAGTGGTAGTAACAAAAACATTTTTAATGGCAGTACCAGTTGTGTTGCATTGCAGTAAATTTAATGAATGTTTGTTTAATAAGCTAGTTGACTTATTATCTAAATTGGCCAATGCTTTAAAGAGAAGTAACGAGATGCTTTTGAAATGTGTTCCGGTGGGCGCCGGCACTTTAGACCAGTCGCATACGAATGCTCTGTCAAAGCTGTTTGCGATTACAAATGATGAATAAATATTTAGTTGTGACCGTATTATACGCCGGGAAACGTTGGCCTTCACTGTGTTTATTGTCAAATCGACCAATTTGTTAAGGAAACTAAAATGACAAACAATATGCTCAGGGTATCTATTATTATAATACAATGCGTTATAGTAATACCACATGATATCATTCAAAGTGTACTTTGAATCGGGTTTAGCCGCGGCTACCATTGCCCGCGTATAGCCATCTCTGATTGGTTTCATGTTTGCATTCATATCGTGTACTTCTTTATAATAGGGTAACCACTCGTCCAGAGTTCCGTTCGCTATTCTATCGCACGTCAGGTTATATGACTGAACCAATTCGTATCCAAACTTGATAAATTTGGCAGCACTTGGACTTTTACCATACAACTTTTGTAATATGTTATTAATATCAGATTCTGCACCCTTGTTCTGTTTCCTAGTTTAATCAAGTAATTACAGTATTATTATGTTGATTACATTATTACACATTAAGACTGTTATAATGCCTAGTAAATTTAACAATTTATATAATTATGTTACTAAACTGATTACAATAGGCCTCCAATTGTTTACGTTCGTATATCTGGGGGTAATCGGGGTCACCAAAACCGAATATTGGCCGTAACATCATATCCACATCCTGTTCAGTCATTACACTGGGAACGCCTGACCCGGTATAAGCATAATTGTTTAAACATGACAGTGTAATTATTTTTTAAACTACAATCCACATTTAGTACCATAACAATTAAATAACAATATTATATTAATTATTTTAGTAATTCTCTGATAATAATAATGTTTATATCATTTTTAGTTTAACGTATCATTTAGTACAATAGTATATTAATTAACTAACCTTTGTCAATCTTAGTAATGTTTTTGTTAACCATAATCATATTTTTGTCCGCATTAATCAACGCTTTAATTAATAAGATTCCTATAAATTTTGAGTAATTCCCTGCGGGCACCGGTATGTTAGACCAGTCGCATGTGTGCGCCCTATCAAAGCTGTTTGTCATTACAAACGATGTGTAGACTGAAAGTTGTGACCGTATTATATGGCGGGGAACGTCGGAAGTCACTGTGTTTATTGTCCCATAAACCCATTTGTTAAAGAAACTAAAATCATTTACATGCTCGTTTTTGAATGATATACATTGTATATTACTAGGTAATTTTCATAACCTAATTTTCATCGGGTTTAGCCGCGGCAACCATTGCTCGCGTATAGCCATTTCTGATTGATGTCATGTTTGCATTGATATCGTGTATTGACTTATAATAGGGTAACCACTCGTCAAGTGTTCCCTTTGCTATTCTATCGCACGTTTGGTTATATGGGGAGAGATTTTCGTAATAAAATTTAATAAATTTCACAGCACTTGGACTTTCACCATACAACTTTTTTAATGAGTTATTAACATCAATTGTCGCAGCCTTGTTTTGTGTTCTATTATGATTATACAATTATTAACATTTCCAGAACATTTATGGTAAACTTTGTATATTATTTAAAAATCATTTATATATTTGTGTTACTAAACTGATTACAATAGGCCTTCACGTTATTAGAGTTAAAGTTGCATGATAATGTTACGTTATCGCCCACCACAACGCCGTCTGGTATATCGATGCTGTCTATGATTAACTTATCGCTCCGGGAGTGGACACCGTATAGACAACATAGTGTAGTGATGATAAAATATATCATTATGGTAATATTAATAGTTAGATAATGGTGAGATTAATTTTATATTCTTTTATTATATTAAATATTTCATTTGGATGCTTCAAATGGCTCTTGATAAATGTTTTAAACATGAGATCACTTTTTAGTTATGTTTATAATAATTATTATTTAATTATAAAATTTTACTTTTTTATTTAGTAATTGTTTTAAGCTATTGGTTGAGTAATTGTTAAGAAATATTATTTTATTAAAGTTTTTTACTCATCAAAAACCTTTAAACAAAAATTTTATTTGATAAATATGTTTATTATGGTAATTGTGTAGTGGGCATGGTTATATTTAAAACTTGTGATAAGTATTTTATAACATATTTTTAATTAATTGAGTAAAAATGCATGTAAAAATGCTTTTTTATTAAATATAATAAAGTAAATTATTCATTTTTAATACCCTTACTGTTTATTTTTAGTAAATTAAGCTTAATAAGCTTAAACTTAATAAATTTATTTGCTATTCTAAATTTAATTATATTTCCTATGAATTAATTATAATATAATATTTACTATGAGTTACATGGTTATTAATGAAAACATTATTTATTATTATGATTAAATTGCAACTTTATTTAGTTAACGTAATATTAAATGTATTGTATTTGTATTATGAATTAAATAAAATACTATAATATTTTTAAACATATTTTGTTGCACAATAATTAACTCAATTAACTATTATAATTTAAAATGATTTACAATTTTATAATTTTTAATATTATCTTTAAAAAATATTTTAATTGATTAAAAGTTTGTGTTTTATCTAACCGGAAAATATTGCAAAATTAACCTTGATTTAAAATAGCTGATTGAGATTAATCTAAATTTTTAAACTAACAAACATTATGCTCTAATAATATAACTGAAAACATTTTTTAAATCAAATATAAAGTACTGTAAGAACTGTTAAACATTTCATAATTGAAAGTTAACATAAATAGTTGTGATATTGTATTATAACTTATAATTTATAAGTATTGAGAATAATGTCAGAGAAAACAATGCCTTCATATACTATACGGACAATGCACTTGTCGGACAGCGAAGAAGTACGAGAGTTATGGTCAGCGCTTGAGTGGGATATCTATAAATACTCCAATGAAATGATGTTAATAAATGACCCAAACGGGGTATTTGTCGCTCAGTAGGAGTCCATTTAAACGCGTCTCAATTAATCCCGACGGGAGTGATATGGTTATGACCAGAACAATGAGAAGACTTCAAAACTTGATTCAAAACATGCGAATGGCCATAAACACCGGAGTTATGGACATATCTGTAACCGCAGGCATAGGGCACAATGCATTGTAAACTTGCTTTTTACATGAGTAATGTCATTCATCAAAATTGTAATGCATTGAGCCCTATGCCTGCGGTTACAGATATGTCCATAACTCCGGTGTTTATGGCCATTCGCATGTTTTGAATCAAGTTTTGAAGTCTCCTCATTGTTCTGGTCATAACCATATCACTCCCGTCGGGATTAATTGAGACGCGTTTAAATGGACTCCTTTTCAGGAAAATGCAACAGGTTTGAAAGCGTTGTAATTATTAATTTAATTTATATATTTACTAACTTTAATAAAGGTAAATTGTTGGGAGTGTGCGGTTGTGTTAACCTGTCGTCAGAGCTGTCATTTGTATGCATGTATGCCGTGAGAGAAGAGTGTCAGGGATTAGGCATTGGAACAGCTCTTTGGGCGAAAGGCATGGAACACATGGGCGACAGAAATGCCGCACTCTTTGCGGCAAATGTGAAAATGCAAGAGATTTACAAAAATCATCACAATTTCAAAGCTATTCCGCAAAGAAAACGACTCCTTATGAAAGGCAAACCTGTAGTCAACGCTTTGACGGCTAGTATTGACGGCATATCTGTTGTTGACATCAATGATAAGAATATCGCGGATGTGATTGAATACGACAAACAGGTCTGCGATGGACTCGACAGGAGTGAAACGCTTCGGGCACTCAACGGGACGTTTAATAATATAAATTCTGTGGCTATTAATGAGAAAAATCAAGTGATGGGCTATTGTGTCGTATCGGAGACTGTTTCTGGTTATCCACTCATTGCCCCACTTTATGCCGATAATCAACAAATCGTTGAATTATTAGTCGGAAATTGTTTACAACGTATACCCGATTGGGCGACCAAAGAGATATATTATTCGTGTTGGGATTCAAATCACAAATCAATGGAAATTGCAAACAAATTGGGAATTAAACAATTTTTAAAACTACCCATCATGTTCACAAAAAAAATACTAGATGGTCAATTGGATAAAATTTATTCGTTAGGTCTTTCAGTAATGTATCCGTTTTAGAATCCAATTGTAATAAAATATGAAATTACACTAACCATATTAATTTTGCATATGGTTGAAAACAATAAACTTGTCAATTTTTAACACCAACTCAATAAGTGAATTTACAAACATAAATTGTTTTATTATTTGCTTAATTTGTAATTATATAACTAATATTATAATTAACAATAACTATCTTTAATTATATATTAAAGTGTTGCAATAAGTAATATCAATTAGCCTTTGTTTTGTTATCCCAATTGACCAATGCTTTCATAATGAGGATAGTTATTGTCCGGGGTTGGGGTCCGGTAGGCGCGGGTATGTTAGACCAGTCGCACGCCTGCACTCTATGAAGACTGTGTTTTAGGGCGTAAGCGCTATAATAATGCAATTGTTTTGCAATAATATGTTGGGCGGCTGTGCTATTCACTGTCTTTACAGTCTTATGAACCCACGTATTGACAAAACTAAACGTAAAGGTAAGTTATCGTTAGTATGAAATTGTATTTTATAATAATATTTAAATTAATACCACATGATATCATCGATATTGTACTGTGTATTGGGTTGGGCCGCGGCTACCATTGCCCGCGTAAAGCCATCTCTAATAGGTTTCATGTCTGCATTTTTATCATGTATTTCTTTATAAAATGGTAAATACTCTTTCAGTGTTCCGCTCCTGATTTGATCGCATGTTTCTGAATACGAAAACAATGTTTGCTCTCCAAACATGATGAATTTTAAAGCACTCGGACTGTGTCCATACAATTTATTAATTGTTGGGTTATAATGTTGTTGCCACCAATCTTTGTGAATTCTATATTGAATAAATAATAAACATAAACAATTGTGGTAATTCTATTATTTAATAATCTAGTTTACGAACAAACTTAATTAGCTTGTTTTAAAAATATTTATAACTTATTATTTGTCCCTGTTAAATAACATAAATATTTTATAACTGTTTACAGTAGTTTTCCAATTGTTCACGTTTGTAAACCTGTGGATACTCCGGGTCACCGAAACCGACCATGCTGGTACACACTTTGTCCAATTCTTCCTCGGTCATTGTGCCTGAAGCTATTTATAATTCAATATTTTTTATGAGGTGTTATTTACTGTTTTAAATTATCATCATAATGTAAATTAATAGTTTCCAAATGTACCCTGGGAGATTTTGTTTTTATTGTCTAAATTGGCCAAAGCCTTAGCCGTGAGAAGAGTCGGGGATTTAACGTGCGGTCCAATAGGGGCCGGTATGTTAGACCAGTCGCATACGAGCCCGCGGTTGAAACTGTTGGTCATTGCATAGGACGAGTAGTCATTAAGTTGTGCCCGTACTATATGTCGAGAAGTGTCATTTTTTACTATATTTATAGTCAAATCACACCATTTCTTAATAAAACTAAAACGATAAAAATGCTCTAAAAGTAATTGCATTATTAATCTTGGTATAAACTTTATTATAATACCACATGACGTCGTCGACTGTGTATTTAGTGTTGGGTTGGGCCGCGGCTACCATTGCCCGCGTATAGGCATCTCTGATCGGTTTCATATCGGCATTCATATCATGTATTTCTTTATAATAGGGTAACCAATCATTTAGTGTCCCTTTCGTTATTCTATGGCACGTTTCGTTAAATACGGCGCTATTTCTATAACCATCCTGGATAAATTTGACAGCAAGTGGACTTTGGCTAAACATATTAATCAATATATTTAGGCTTTCGAGTCCAAAAATTTTGTTGTGCGCCCTGTTTATAATGATGCAATTATTAAAACCTTGGTCACAATTTTTACTTTCTTCATGGACAATTTATAAACAATTTAACAATCATTAATATTATTGTGTGACTTAACTGTTTACAATAGGCCTCTAATTGGTCACGTTTGTGATACGCCGGGTATTCCATATCACCATAACCAAGTATCGGGCGTATATAATTGTCATATTCCAGTTCGGTCACTTCGCTGAAAGCGCCGCACACTGTTCGAACAGGTTATTAGTATCAGTTATGTTTTTATAATATTAATAGTATAATAAGTTAATCAATTTTTAAGTTAATAATCAATTTTATATTTCTGGTATTTACCCAAGATCAGTAGAATACCCACATGTATTAATATCATCTGATTCATTATAATATAATTAAAATAAATAAAAATATTAAATTAGAAATGTAGTTAATATCAAAGATTCATTAATAATAATTATAATTAATTATCACATCAACACAACTGCTTATGTTGCAAACCTGTTAATATATTTTTAAATAAATGTTATAGATTATCTTTATTTTTATAAATTATATTAATTATAATTTACTTTGATTTAATTGTAACTAGATTAAAAGATTTCAAATGCACTTTTACTGTAATTTGAACCAGTTAAACCTATGGGTGTTTTTAATTAAAAATGTAATTCTTAATCTAGATCAAGATGTCTACAACATTGTTAAAATTTTACACTATTATTAAATATTACATTATTTCTATGTAGAATACTCAATGTTTACTCTTTTAGACTTATAAATCTAGATAATAATACACAAAATAATTACTTTCAAGAGTTTAAATACTATACACCGTATGTTTTTTTCGCGGAGTATAATGTGTAAAAACATATTTTATAACTAATACAACTAATTTTTAATTATAATCTCTCTCTCTCTCTCTCTCTCTCTCTGATTTATAATATTCTTAATTTAATAATAAAGTTACATTTATAAACAGTTCTATATGTTTAAAATATCCATGTTAATACTATTAGAACTAAATTTTTACATTTATAGGTCAGTTCAAATCAAATTAAACTAAAATCATTCATTAAAGGTACAACAATTAAACGATACATTGTTTTGAAACGTTCAATGATTTAAAAATAACATAAGAATATTATAATTTGTTTTCATTTCTACCCTAATAATGAAATAATAATAAATTTTAGCCATATGTCGATACAGTACAAGAGGTATATCAAGAGTTGATAAAAACTAATTTATTTACAGCTCATTATTGAAATATTTTATCCTAAATTTTTCAAGTTTACTCATTCTGCAAAAATACCTTAATTCCTGTATAATACCTGTATGTTTGGCAACGCTACTCGTAGCTCGCTCTGTTTATAATGATACAATTATTAAAACCTTGGTCACAATTTTACTTTAGTCCATGGACTATTAAACTATTTATAAAAACAATTTAACAATAATTTATATCTAACAACATTTAAATTACCATAATTTTTTAATTTGTCATTCATATTTTTAATAGCGTTTAACAGTACCAGTGGTAGTAACAGTTTTAATGGTAGTACCAGTAGTGTTGCATTGCAGTAAATTTAATGAATGTTTGTTTAATAAGCTAGTTGACTTATTATCTAAATTGGCCAATGCTTTAAAGAGAAGTAACGAGATGCTTTTGAAATGTGTTCCGGTGGGCGCCGGCACTTTAGACCAGTCGCATACGATTGCTCTGTCAAAACTGTTTTCGATTACAAATGCTGTATAAATATTCAGTTGTGACCGTATTATACGCCGGGAAACGTCGGCTTTCACTGTGTTTATTGTCAAATCAACCAATTTGTTAAGGAAACTAAAATGACAAACAAAATGCTCACGGTATCTATTATTATAATGCAATACGTTATAGTAATACCACATGATATCATTAAAAGTGTACTTTGAATCGGGTTTAGCCGCGGCTACCATTGCCCGCGTATAGCCATCTCTGATTGGTTTCATGTTTGCATTCATATCGTGTATATCTTTATAATAGGGTAACCACTCGTCCAGAGTTCCGTTCGCTATTCTATCGCACGTCAGGTTATATGACTGAACCAATTCGTATCCAAACTTGATAAATTTGGCAGCACTTGGACTTTTACCATACAACTTTTGCAATATGTTATTAACATCAGATCCGGCACCCTTATTCTGTTTTCTAGTTTAATCAAGTAATTACAGTATTATTATGTCGATTACATTATTACACATTAAGACTGTTTGTAATGTCTACTAAATTTAACAATTTATATAATTGTGTTACTAAACTGATTACAATAGGCCTCCAATTGTTTACGTTCGTATATCTGGGGGTAATCGGGGTCACCAAAACCGAATATCGGCCGTAACATCATATCCACATCCTGTTCAGTCATTACACTGGGAACGCCTGACCCGGTATAAGCATATTTGTTTAAACGTGACAATGTGATTATTTTTTAAACCACAATCCACAATTAGTACCATAACAATTAAATAACAATATTATATTAATTATTTTAGTAATTCTCTGATAATGATAAAGTTTATATCATTTTTAGTTTCACGTATCATTTAGTACAATAGTATATTAATTGACTAACCTTTGTCAACCTTAATCATGTCTTTGTTAACCATAGTCATGTTTTTGTTAACCATAATCATATTTTTGTCCGCATTAACCAGAGCTTTAATTAATAAGATTCCTATAAATTTTGAGTAATTCCCGGTGGGCACAGGTATGTTAGACCAGTCGCATGTGTGCGCCCTATCAAAGCTGTTTGTCATTACAAACGATGTGTAGACCGATAGCTGTGACCGTATTATACGGCGGGGAACGTCGGAAGTCACTGTGTTTATTGTCCCGAAAACCCATTTGTTAAGGAAACTAAAATAATATATTAATACATGCTCGTTTTTGATTGATATACATTGTATATTACTAGGGTAATTTTCATAACGACATAAACTCATACCGACACAAACCAAACATTGCTATTGTAAACCCTAGTTTCGTAATGAAACCACTTGTACAGTGTGTTATATACGAGTTTATGTAGGTTTGAAATGCACCAGGTAATAGTTTAATTGATTAGTAGGTTATAACTGTAAATACCACATGATATCATTAAAAGTGTACTTTGAATCGGGTTTAGCCGCGGCTATCATTGCCCGCGTATAGCCATCTCTGATTGATGTCATGTTTGCATTCATATCGTGTACTGATTTATAATGGGGTAACCACTCGTCAATTGTTCCCTTCGCTATTCTATGACACGTTTCGTTATAAGGGGAGATGTTTTCGTTATACAGATTAATAAATTTGGCAGCACTCGGACTTTGACCAGACAACTTTTTCAATGCATTATTAACATCAATTGTCGCAGCCTTGTTCTGTGTTCTATTATATGATTACCGTATTAAATTATTAACATGTCCAGAACATTTATGGTACACTTTGTATATTATTGACAAATCATTTATATAATTGTGTTACTAAACTGATTACAATAGGCCTCCAATTGTTTACGTTCGTATAGCTGGGGGTGATTAGGATCACCAAAACCGATGATTGGCCGTAACATCGTATCCAAATCCTGTTCAGTCATTACACTGGCAACGCCTGACCCAGTATTGGAAGCTGGAAGCGTTGGAAGCACTGGAAGCGTAGTTGCTTAAAAGTGAGAGTGTAATTATTTTTAACCACAATCCACAATTAATACCATAACAATAAAATAACAATGTTTATATTAATTATTATAGTAATTTTCTGATAATGATAATGTTTATAGTTTCATTTATCATTTAGTACTATAGTAGATTAGTTGACTAACCTGGTTTGGTTTTGTCCGCATTAAGCAGCGCTTTAAATAATAAGATTCCGATAGATTTTGAGTAATTCCCGGTGGGCACAGGTATGTTAGACCAGTCGCATGCGTGCACCCTATCAAAGCTGTTTGTCATTATAAACGATGTGTAGATTGATAGCTGTGACCGTATTATACGGCGGGGAACGTCGGCCTTCACTGTGTTTATTGTCCCGTAAACCCATTTGTTAAGGTAACTAAAATTATAACAATGCTCGTTTTTTAATTATATAAAGCCTTTACATTGTATATTACTAGTTTAATTCTCGTAACGATATAAACTCATACCGACACAAAGCAAACATTACTATTGTAAAGCCTAGTGTCGTAATGAAACCAATTGTACAGTGTGTTATATGTGGCCGTATAAGTTTATGTTGGTATGAAATGCACCAGAGTTTAATATATTAGCAAGTTAAAGTATAAATATAAATACCACATGATATCATTAAAAGTGTACTTTGAATCGGGTTTAGCCGCGGCTATCATTGCCCGCGTATAGCCATCTCTGATTGATATCATGTCTGCATTCATATCGTATACTGATTTATAATGGGGTAACCACTCGTCCAGAGTTCCCTTCGCTATTCTATCGCACGTTTGGTTAAATGGCGAGAGATTTTTGTAATAATATTCAATAAATTTCATAGCACTTGGACTTTGACCATACAACTTTTTTAATGCGTTATTAACATCAATTGTCGCAGCCTTGTTTTGTATTCTATTATATGATTATATTGTATTCAATTATTAACATGTCCAAAATATGATATATATACTTTATATAAAACAATTTGTATATTATTGACAAGTCATTTATATATTTGTGTTACTAAACTGATTACAATAGGCCTCCAATTGTTTACGTTCGTATAGCTGGGGGTAATCGGGGTCACCAAAACCAATTATTGGCCGTAACATGGCATCCATTTCCACCTCGGTCATTCCACTGACGGGTGCGCCTAACTCTGTTTAATCAAGTTTGTTTAAACGTTACAAACATTACTATCTTATGAAGTATAATCTATTTTTTATGATATTCCGGTTGAGGAATATTTGTAATCATAAGTATAAACAATTTACATTAATTAAATAATTATATGAATTTACTAGATTTTGTTATTGCAGTTAATCATAATGTAATTTAATTGAATAATGTTTGATAACTTACCCATGATGAGTATTATGACAGCGGGTAATAAAGTTAATTTACCCATTGTTATATATTTTAAGTCTAATTGTATTTAAATTATATTTTTGTTTTATTTACAATTAATAATATTTTCTAATTAAAAATTAATTAAATAAAATGTCGGAATTATAAAATTAATTTTTAATATAAAAGAATGACATATTGCACAGTATATTCTACTAATGTATGTTTTACTAAAAATTGTTAATTTTTAATTAATTTTAATATTTTTAATATATAGTTTCTTATATGTATTTAGTTATAATAAAAAGTAAATAAATTAATTTTTATTTTTAATTAAAAATTGTATAAATTTAGTAATTGACAATATTTATTTTATTAATTTTTTTTGTTGTTTAAATTAGCTAAGTCGATTCCTAATACAGTATTACTAATACCTAATGTTCTCGAGTAAGGTCCAGTGGGCACAGGTATTTAACATACCGTATGTTAGATTAGTCTCGTCGCAGGTCTACATCTGCTAATGTTGTTTACATTTACAATTAATTTGACCAGAATAATGCAAGAAATATTAGAGAATATATAATTAAATATATAATGTTTAAAAATTCATACAAATATAATATAACTGATATTTATATATTTAATTACAAAAAAATTTATATATTATTAGATTTAATAAATTAAATAGGTATTATAAATTTTCTAATAATTGCTGTATTTTCCAGATGAAATGTATTGGTGATCAGTATTTTGTAATGTTTTTATATACAGGGTAGAATGCAAGTATGTCTTTTTAAAAAAGTTAATAACTCGTAAACTATAAAAGATATTTTATTAAATTTTTTGCAAAAATAGAAAAAGTATGCAATGATTGCATCAGGTTTTCAAAATTTTTAACATATATTTAATAAACCTATAATCATGATGACATTTATAATTTATATTATATTATAAATTATTATTAATTAAATTGACGTAAATAATATAACTTATAGAGATTGCTCATAAATATTGGACAAACATTTTTAAATATTTAAAAAAAAAAATATTTTAATTTAAAATAATAACTATTAAAAATAATATCTAATAAAACAATGTCTTCATATACTATACGGACAATGCAATTGTCGGACAGCGAAGAAGTGCGAGAAATATTGTCATCGGTTGGTATGAATCACTTTAAATATGATAACAAAATGATGTTGATATCTGATCCCGAGGGCACAGTTGTCGCTCAAGACATCACTACAGGTATAATGAAATTATTTTATTTTAATTTAGTTTTTAGATTGAATTAAACAATAAATACGTATATTAACAGGTAAATTGTTGGGATTGTGTAGTGGTATTAATCTATCCTCAGATTTGGCGTTTATTAATATATATGCAGTAAAACCAGAGTATCAGGGATTAGGCATTGGATCCGCTCTTTGGGATAAAGCCATTGAACACATCGGCGACAGAAATGTGATAATATATACCGGAGATAAGAAGATAGAAAATTATTACAAAAATTGTCGCAATTTTTCTGTTGTTCACAAACGAAAAAAACTTATAATGACTGGTAATCCTGTGCTCAAGAGTCTGACCGATAGTATTCCCGGCATATGTTTGGTAGACATGAATGATAAGAATATCGCGGATGTGATTGAATACGACAAACAGGTCTGCGATGGACTCGACAGGAGTGTACAGCTCAGGGCACTCAACGGTCAGTTTAAAACTGCAAGTCTTGTGGCCATTGATAAGTGCAATAATAAAGTGATGGGTTATGGCACGATATTGGAGAATACGTCCGGTAGTTTAAGTGTTGCCCCACTTTATGCCGATAATCAACAAATCGCTAAATTATTAATCAGAAATTGTTTACAACGGATACCCAATTGGGAGACTAAACTTATTTCATATTTTTGTTGGAATTCAAACAAAAATTCGGTAAATATCGCAATCAAATTGCAGTTAAAACTACTATTAGAAGTGTCCATGATGTTTACAATAAAGTTACCTGGTGGTCAACTGAATAAAATTTATTCAACACACGCCGCGGCTTTATATCCGTTTTAATCTTATTTTAATCTAATTTGATATAAATGTAACAAAGATATGATGAGATTTATACAGTACTTTACATGTATACTGAATATTATTATGCATGAAAAAGAATTATGTTCACAAACCATACTAAAATTAAATAAATTTTTATTTTTAACGTAGTTGAGTTAAATTAATGTTTTATTCGCCATAATTATTACCAATTATCTGATATTCTGTTACTAAATGTTTAATTTTCTAATTCAATAAATTTTTAAGTTTTAAAGTTAAGAAACCCTAAATTTGACATGCTATGTATTATTTGATGGTATTTTATAAAAAGCGATGTGTAAACGAAATTTCCCGATTTACTGCTGGTTGGTGTGTGTTTAAAATGTGGCCACCAGATGGTTACAGAAATCAATTCGTACTAATACCCACAAACACCCGGGTGGCCCCAACCATCTGGTGGCTACATTCTAAACATGCATACAAACCGGTAATAAATCGGGAAATCAAGTTTTTTATAACCGGTGCTAAGTGTACATTTATTTACTTATAAGTTATAATCATGCTGACATTGAATTCATTATCAGATTTTCAATTATCTGTAATATACAAACAAACATTATTTTTTGTGACATTGAGATAATTGATAGAACTTATAAAAAACAGTAATTGCTTTCAAATATTGCTATATTTTACTAGTTATAAAAATTACAAATTATTTTATAAATTATATTAATATTGAATAATAAGTATTGAGAATAATGTCAGAGAAAACAATGCCTTCATATACTATACGGACAATGCAATTGTCGGACAACGAGGAAGTGCGGGATGTGTTGGTATCGGTTGATATGAATCAATTTAAATATACCACTGAAATGATATTAACCACTGATCCCGAGGGAGCGTTTGTGGCTCAAGACATCACTACAGGTATTTTATATTACACTAAAATTACATGCAAAACGATATACGCATTTACAGGTAAATTGTTGGGATTGTGTAGCGGTACTAATCTATCACCAGAATTGGCGTATCTGTGTATATATGCCGTGAGACCAGAGTATCAGGGATTAGGCATTGGATCCGCTCTTTGGGATAAAGCCATTGAACACATCGGCGACAGAAATGCCTCACTTTATGCCTCCGAACCAAAAGTAATAGACGTTTACAAAAATCGTCAAAATTTTAATAAAATTCCCGAAAGACGAGAACTTGTATATAAAGGAAATTTTGTGACCGAAAGTCTGATCACTAGTATTGATGGCATATCTGTTGTCGACATGAATGATAACAATATCGCGGATGTGATTGAATACGACAAACAGGTCTGCGATGGACTCGACAGGAGTGCACAGCTCAGGGCACTCAACGTACCGTTTAAAACTGCAAGTCTTGTGGCCATTAATGACAGCAATAAAGTGAAGGGCTTTTGCTTTCTATGGGAGAATATTTTTGGTAATTTAAGTGTTGCCCCACTTTATGCCGATAGTCAACAAATCGCTGAATTATTAGTCGGAAAATGTTTACAACGGATACCAAACGATAAAGTTATTTCCTATTTATGTTGGGATTCAAACAAGAATTCAATAGAAATTGCAAATAAATTGGGCTTAAAATTTGAATGTGAATTTGTAATTATGTTTACTAAACAAGTTGTTGATGGTCAATTGGATAAAATGTTTTCACACGATGGTTTTGCATTGTTCCCGTTTTAAAACAATACTGTTTAAATTTGTAAAATTTTATTGCAATGTAATAATAATTTTGTAATTCTATCAATAATAAATAGCACTATAAAGTATTTATTATACAAATCATTAAATTGTTATAAAATGATTAAAATATAAGATAACTATAAAAACTTTTATAAATTATATTAATTTTTAAAATATATTTTTTATAGAATTTTTTTACCGATACAGTCAAAAATATGCCTAGCTACTTTATATATTGCATGCAATTTAATAGAAATTATGAATTATTTAAAGATAACACGTTTACACTTTGTGAAAGACGTACTGTAAGTAAAATAATTTTTAAAAATATATAATAAAACTATAAAATTTAAACTAACAAACATTATTGGAATTATTTTATACATAATTGCATTAATAATAAACGTATACAAAATAATGTTCGATAAAGCCATGCCTTCATATACTGTACGGACAATGCAATTATCTTATTGAAAAAAGGTGTTTGAGATGTGTCTATCAATTATTGATCCCGGAGAATAAAAATATGTCAATAAAATGAATTTGTTAATTAATCCAGTATTAAGTTTGTACGAGTGCTAATCTATCACCTAATCTGTCGTATATTATTAAATTGTCGTATGATATATGTATGTATTATAGGGTGACCAACTGTCCTTTTTTACCGGGACAGTCCCTGTTTGACACATTTTGTCCCGGCGGAGTTTTCACAGAACAATTGAGCGTCCCGGGGAAAATGGAATGTTACCCAAAATGTCCCTGTAGAAATTTTTAAAAGTCCTGCATTGTCCCGGAATTATTAATAATTTTTTATGAAATGTCCCGGTTTTGAAAATTTTGAGTTGGTCACCCTAGTATGTATGCCGTCCTTAATGAGTATGGATGTTTGTGGCCATTGGCACAAACTAATTTTTGAATAACTATATGGTGGACACATTCTACATACACATACAACTTGGTACTAAATCGGAAAATTAAGTTTTTATAAACGGTGCTCACTGGACATTTATCAACTCAACTAAATCATGCTGACATTGAATTCATTATCAGATTTTAAATTATCTGAAATATACAAACAAACAAACATCATGTTATATGACATTGAGATATTAATATAACTTATAAAAACAGCCATTGTTCTCAAATACTGCAATATTTTAAACATTATAAAACTTACAAATTATTTTAATATTGAATAATAACTTAATATTAATAAGTATTGAGAATAATGTGTGAGAAAACAATGCCTTCATATACTACTAAACATGATTTTTCAATTTTGCATAGATTTTGAATTGTAATAACTTTTTTATTTGTGAACACAAACTATTGTTTTATATATCAAAATAAACAGTGTTTATCTGACTTTAAAATACATATTAATGTTACAACCAAAACATGTCTGAAATTTAATTAAACCCGTCGGAACGGGACCACTATATAAAAATACTTTCCAGTCTATGCTATACTCAACCAATGATTGCTACAGCATATTGAATGTTAGCTTCGGTGCGCACTCTTAATGGTAATCGCTTTCGGGATTAAACCGAAACATCGGACGATTTTTATGTTTTTTAAGCACTATATTTAATAAACAACTAACTATTGATTGATTGACATTTAATTTATATATTTTTAATGTTGTAGCAATCATTTGTTGGTATAACATAGACTGGAAAATATTTTTATATAGTGGTCCCGTTCCGACGGGTTTAATTAAATTTCAGACATGTTTTGGTTATAACATTAATATGTATTTTAAAGTCAGATAAACACTGTTTATTTTGATATATAAAACAATAGTTTGTGTTCACAAATAAAAAAGTTATTACAATTCAAAATCTATGCAAAATTGAAAAATCATGTTTAGTATACGGACAATGCAATTGACAGACAGCGAAGCAGTGCGAAAAGTATTGTCATCGGTTGGTATGAATCACTTTAAATATGCCATTGAAATGATGTTCATATCTGATCCCGAGGGCACAGTTGTCGCTCAAGACACCATTACAGGTATACTAAAATTATCAAATTTTAATTAAGTTTTTATATTAATCTAAATAATAAACGTATTTACAGGTAAATTGTTGGGATTGTGTAGTGGTATTAATCTATCGTCAGATTTATCGTATATGAATATATATGCCGTGAAACCAGAGTATCAGAGATTAGGTATTGGATCCGCTCTTTGGGATAAAGCCATTGAACACATCGGCGACAGAAATGTGATTTTATATCCTTTGGATAAGGAAATAGAAAATTATTACAAAACTCGTCACAATTTTACTGTTGTTCCCAAACGAAGAAGACTTATAATGACTGGTAATCCTGTGGTCAACGCTTTGACGGATAGTATTCGCGGCATATGTTTGGTTGACATGAATGATAAGAATATCGCGGATGTGATTGAATACGACAAACAGGTCTGCGATGGACTCGACAGGAGTGCACAGCTCAGGGCACTCAACGGCCAGTTTAAAACTGCAAGTCTTGTTGCCATTGAGAAGTGCAATAATAAAGTGATAGGTTATTGTTTTGTATTTGAAAATCTCCACGGTAATTTAGTTGTCGCTCCACTATATTCCGATAATCAAAAAATCGCTGAATTATTAATTAGAAATTGTTTACAACGGATACCCAATTGGGAGACAAAACCGATATCATATTCGTGTTGGACTTCAAACGAAAATTCATTAGAAATTGCAAACAAATTGCAGTTAAAACTACGAGTAGAAGTGTCCATGATGTTTACAAAAATGTTACCTGGAGGTCAGCTACATAAAATTTATTCAACATATTCTGCAGCGTTATATCCGTTTTAATCATATTTGTTTGATTATTATTTAAAAAATTAATGTAAAACATTTACTGTACATGTATGATGAGATTTAGATTTAGTTACTAAATTAAATATAACTATTTTATTAAGTATGGATAAATTATTCAAAAAATGATTTGAGTAATTAATGATGACTTATTTTGAAAATTAAAATCATATAATAATTAATTTATAATATTAATAATATTGAAGTTATTAAATATAAATAATATATAATATTTACAATAAAGTGCATGAGCACTTATAGATGCAGGTTTTTCAGAAATATATTTTTACAATCGGATCATTATTATATTCAAGTTTTTAATAAACGGTGCAAACTGTACATTTATTAACTCATAGTCATGCTGACATTGAATTCATGATCAGATTTTAAATGATCAGTAATATTTAAACAGACAAACATTATGTTATATTACTTTGAGATATTGATATAACTTATAAAAAAGCAATTGCTCTCAAATGCTGCAATATTTTAAAAATCATAAAAATTACAAATTGTTTTAATATTGAATAATAAGTATTGAGAATAATGTCTGACAAAACAAAGCCTTCATATACTATACGGACAATGCAATTGTCGGACAGCGAAGAAATGCGAGAAATATTGTCATCAGTTGGTTTGAATCACTTTAAATATGCCGTTGAAATGATGTTCATATCTGATCCCGAGGGAACAGTTGTTGCTCAAGACATCATTACAGGTAGAATGAAATTATTTAATTTTAATTTAGTTTTTATATTGAATTAAATAAAAAAACGTATTTTTAGGTAAATTGTTTGGATTTTTTAGTAGTATTAATCTATCGTCAGATTTATCGTATATGAATATAAATGCCGTGAAACCAGAGTATCAGAGATTAGGCATTGGATCCGCTCTTTGGGATAAAGCCATTGAACACATCGGCGACCGAAATGCTATTCTATATCCTATAGATAAGGATAAAGAAAATTCTTATAAAAATCGTTACAATTTTACTGTTGTTCCCAAACGAAGAATACATATAATGACTGGTAATCCTGTGATCAACGGTTTGTCGGCTAGTATTCACGGCATAAGTTTGGTTGACATGAATGATAAGAATATCGCGGATGTGATTGAATACGACAAACAGGTCTGCGATGGACTCAACAGGACTGTACAGCTCAGGGCACTCAACGGCCAGTTTAAAACTGCAAGTCTTGTTGCCATTGATAATTGCCATAACAAAGTGATGGGTTATGGTTTTGTATTTGAAAATCTTCATGGTCTTTTAATTGTTGCCCCACTTTATGCCAATAATCAACAAATCGCTGAATTATTAATCAGAAATTGTTTGCAACAGATACCAAATTGGGAGACAAAACCGATAGCGTACTGGTGCTGCACATCAAACGATAATTCAGTGGATATCGCAAACAAATTGCAGTTAAAACTACGAGTAGAACTGTCCATGATGTTTACACAAAAATTGCCTGGTGGTCAACTGAATAAAATTTATTCAACACACGCCGCAGCGTTATATCCGTTTTAATCTTATTTGTTTGATTGCTATTTAAAAAATTAATGTAACAAAATGTCACTGTATGTCATATACACGTATGATTAGATTTAGATTTAGTTACTAACTTAAATATTATTTTATTATGACACTATTTTATTAACGAGTAAGTATAAAAAAAATTATTCAAAAAATTATTTGAATAATTAATGATGACTATTACTGTATTTTGAAAATTTATAATATTGAGGTAATAAATAATAAATATAAATAATATATTTACAATAAAGTACTTGAGCACTTATACATGCAGGTTTTTCAAAAATATATTTATAAACTCGGATCACACTTATATTTAAGTTTATAATACAACAAACGGTACAAACTGTACATTTATTAACATATAATCATGCTGACATTGAATTCATTATCAGATTTTAAATTATCTGTAATATAAAAACAGACAAACCTTATGTTTTGTGACATTGAGATAAATGATAGAACTTATAAAAACAGTAATTGCTCTCAAATATTGTAATATTTTAATTATTATAAAATCACAAATTATTTTCTAAGTTATATTAATATTGAATAATAAGTATTGAGAATAATGTCAGAGAAAACTATGCCTTCATATACTATACGGACAATGCAATTGTCAGACAACGAGGAAGTGCGAGATGTGTTGGTATCGGTTAATATCAATCAATTTAAATACGCCAATGAAATGATGTTAATTACTGATCCCGAGGGAGCTTTTGTAGCTCAAGACATCACTACAGGTATAATGAAATTAATTATTTCGCTTATGGTTTTATATTACACTAAAATTACTTGTTAAAACAATAAACGTATCCACAGGTAAATTATTGGGATTGTGTAGTGGTATTAATTTATCGCCAGAGTTGGCGTATATGTGTATATATGCCGTGAGACCAGAGTATCAGGGATTAGGCATTGGATCCGCTCTTTGGGATAAAGCCATTGAACACATCGGCGATAGAAATGCCACACTTTATGCCTCCGAACCAAAAGTAATAGACGTTTACAAAAATCGCCAAAATTTCAATAAAATTCCCGAAAGACGAGGACTTATATGGAAAGGAAATTTTGTGACCGAAAGTCTGATCACTAGTATTGATGGCATATCTGTTGTTGACATGAATGATAAGAATATCGCGGATGTGATTGAATACGACAAACAGGTCTGCGATGGACTCGACAGGAGTGCACAGCTCAGGGCACTCAACGGCCAGTTTAAGACTACAAGTCTTGTGGCCATTAATGATAGCAATAAAGTGATGGGCTTTTGCTTTCTATGGGAGACTGTTTCCGGTAAAGTAAACGTTTCTCCACTTTATGCTAATAATCAACAAATCGCTGAATTATTAGTCGGAAAATGTTTACAAAGAATACCAAACGATAAATTAATTTCTTATTCGTGTTGGGATTCAAACAAGAATTCAACAGAAATTGCAAATAAATTAGGCCTAAAATTTGGATGTGAATTTGTGATAATGTTTACTAAAAAAGTTATTGATGGTCAATTAGATAAAATGTTTTCACTCGATGGTTTCGCATTGTTCCCATTTTAAAACCATACTGTTTGTAATTTTCTATTGTAATTTAAGTCTTATACTGTATTTAAAATATATTTTTGTTTTATTTACAATTTATAATATTTGTTAATTTTACAAAATTGGAATTATAAAAATAATTTTAATTATAAAAGAATGACATAATATACTGCACAGTATATTCTACTAATGTATGTTTTATCAAAAAACCATGTTTTAGTAAAAATCTTAATTAGTTTCTTATATAAAGGGGTAGTCAAGGTATCTCGCACACGCGGTTTGGTCAATTACTCTTAAACTACAAGAGATAATTTAATTCTGTAAAAAGTATCTAAGAGCCCAATAAACGCTAGTTTTTGTCAATATGTAACTTTTAGATTTTGGTCACGTGGTATACAAAATATGGACAATTCCAAAACCACATGTTATTGGTCAAACGATACATATTGATAGTATTACATTCTAATAATAATACTAATAAGTTTTATTATACTCGTTGATTAAAGTTACAATATTTGTTAGTAATTATAATTTGTTATAAAATCATCTAATAAATACATTAATAAATAATTAAATACATTAATAAATACATCTTGACTAGGGTGACCACCAAAAATCATCTTAAAAAGGACGACTGATATAAAATAGTCATTAAAAAAAAGACACAAAAAGACGCAAAATTTTTTATCCCTATGCATTTTCCTTTGTTTTTTACACATTGTAAATGAGTATTTAAATAAAAAGACTTTTAACAAACAAAATGATTTTATTTTTATGATAATTATTTGTTAACAACTACAACGTTTTTAATATATATTTCTACTCTATTATTATTATTATTAATTACTGTTTGTGTGCTGTAATGACTAAATTTTTCAGCTATATAGCGCAATAGTGCACAGCAATCAATGATATTTTCTATATTTTAAAACATATTAACCTTTTTATATTGAAATTAATAAAATTCAAAAAACGGACGCGTCCTTCTTGACTCTGTTCTGAAAGGTCGAAAAAAGGACAACACCCATAGAAAAGGACGTTCTGGTCATCCTATTCTTGACATGACATGACATTTATAATTTTTTATTATATTGAAGTGAATCATATATTGTAGTCATTATACAAGAATCTCAATCATGTTTTATAATAATGAATAACTGATTGTTAAACACATTATGAATTTAATTTTACATGAATCACTTGTTTTTATTAAATTGTTTCTAAAACTTCTTAACTTAAATGAAATATACTTCAAGATTCCTAATAAATACAAAATATTATACTCTCGGGACTCGTAATACATTTAATGGATATTTATTAATTGTCCCAAAAATCTACTGACATCTCAATATTAATAATTATCTTTTAATTATATTGAGATAAATAATGTAACTTATAACAATTGTTCACAAATAGTGGAAAACCTCTTTGAAATTAAAAAAAAATTATTTTAAGATTAATTAATAAGTATTGAGAATAATGTCAAAGAAAACAATGCCTTCATATACTATACGGACAATGCAATTGTCGGACAGCGAAGAAGTGCGAGAAGTATTGTCATCGGTTGGTATGAATCACTTTAAATTTGCCATTGAAATGATGTTCATATCTGATCCCGAGGGCACAGTTGTCGCTCAAGACATCACTACAGGAATAATAAAATTATTTAATTTTAATTTAGTTTTTATATTGAACTAAACAATATATGGATTTACAGGTAAATTGTTGGGATTGTGTAGTGGTATTAATCTATCGTCAGATTTGGCGTATATTAATAAATATGCTGTAAAACCAGAGTTTCAGGGATTAGGCATTGGATCCGCTCTTTGGGATAAAGCCATTGAACACATCGGCGACAGAAATGCCTCACTTTATGCCTGCGAACCAAAAGTAATAGATGTTTACAAAAATCGTCAAAATTTTAATAAAATTCCCGAAAGAAGAGGACTTATATGGAAAGGAAATTTTGTTACCAATAGTCTGATCACTAGTATTTCGGGCATAGATTTGGTTGAGATGAATGATAAGAATATCGCGGATGTGATTGAATACGACAAACAGGTCTGCGATGGACTCGACAGGAGTGCACAGCTCAGGGCACTCAACGGCCAGTTTAAAACTACAAGTCTTGTGGCCATTAATGATAGCAATAAAGTGAGGGGCTTTTGCTTTCTATGGGAGATTGTTTCCGGTGATGTAAACGTTTCCCCACTTTATGCCGATAATCAACAAATCGCTGAATTATTAGTTGGGAATTGTTTACAACGAATACCAAACGATAAATTAATTTCTTATTTATGTTGGGATTCAAACAAGAATTCAATAGAAATTGCAAATAAATTGGGGTTAAAATTTGAATGTGAATTTGTAATGATGTTTACCAAACATGTTATTGATGGTCAAGTAGATAAAATGTTTACACTTGGTGGTTTTGCATTGTTTCCGTTTTAAAACAATATTGTTTTGTCGCAATGTTTTAATTGCAAGGTCAGAGCATTATTTATTCATCTATTATAATGTAATAATTAATCGTAATGTAATAAATGATTAATTAATAATTAATAGGTATGTAATTCTATAAATAATAAATAACACTATAAAATATTTAATATACCTTGTACAAGGCTGTTGTTGTGAAATGGTTAAAATATAATATAGCTAGAAAAACGTTTATAAATTATTTAAATTTTACTATATCCTTATAAATGGTAGGCTTACATTTAAAAATATCCATAGTTTCTTTATATATTCCATATACAATATAATGGTAATATATTCATTGAATTATATAAAGATAACACTTTTACACTTTGTAAAAGATGTACTGAAAGTAAAATAGATTTTCTTATATAATTAATCTATAAAATTAAAACAAACAAACATTATGTAATAAACACAAAATAAATATTAAATTTATAGTTTAAAACTTATAAAAACAGGAATATTTTAATTTATATTATTATATAATAAATAATTAGATATTTATACAAATAAATTTATAATTCTTGAGAATAATGTCTGATAACATTATCCTTTCATATACTGTGCGGACAATGCAATTGTCTGATTGTGACCAAGTGTTTGAGATGTGTCTATCAATTGATCCCGGGGTATATAAATATGTTAATGAAATGATTTTGTTATTAGATCCATATGGTTCATTTGTCGCCCAAGACATCACTACGGGTAAAGATAAAATATATTTAAATTTACAAATAATTTACTATGTAACATATTAAAATATTAAAATCATCTATTACAGATAAATTGTTGGGAGTTTGTACGAGTGCTAATCTATCACCAGATCTGTCGTACATATGTATGTATGCCGTTCTTAAAGAGTATCAGGGATTAGGCATCGGAACCGCTCTCTGGGATAAAGTCATTAAACATACGGGCGATAGAAATGTATCACTATTTGTGGAAAGTCGTAAAATGCAAGACATTTACTACAATCGGTGTAACTTCAGAGCTGTTCCCAAACGACGTGGACTTCTTATGAGCGGATATTTTATGCCCAAAGGATTGACGGCTAGTATTCCCGGCATATGTTTGGTTGACATGAATGATAAGAATATCGCGGATGTGATTGAATACGACAAACATGTTTGTAATGGTCGGGATAGGAGTGTACAGCTCAGGGCACATATCGGTCCGTTTAAAAGTGTAGGCCTTGTGGCCATTAATGATAATACACATCAAGTGGTGGGCTATTGTGCTATTTGGCAGAATATTTCCGGTAATTTAAGTGTTTCCCCACTTTATGCCGATAATCAACAAATCGCTGAATTATTAATCGGAAATTGTTTACAACGGATACCCGATTATAAAACCAAGAATATTGACATTTTGTGTTGGGATACAAATGAGAAGGCATTGAAAATTGCAGACAAACTGGGATTAAAAGCTTCAATTGAAACTCAAATAATGTTTACAAAGAAAATAATTGATTGTAATTTGGATAAAATATATGCCCTTGATGGATATGCAATGTACCCGTTTTAGAATTAAATTAATTTAATATTTGTAATAAATTGTTAAACACTTTGTGATGTTTAATACCTCTTAGGTGTTATAGAATTATTTAATGCAAAAATAGTTTTTTAATAATAATATTAAAGTTACGAAATATGGTTATATAATACACAACTTTCACATCCAAACAGTGCGTAAACTGTATTATATTTAATTATCATTGACTAAAATTGGCATTGATTTTATTATCTTTTTGTAAATTATCTATTAGATTAAAACATACATTTGTATTATTAATGTATGTAATATAAATTAAATGATTTATTTTTAATAACTATTTTCACTACTCGACATTTAAATAATTAAATTCTGATTATTATTTAATAAATTATTTATTGTTTATATGAATTGTTTTGAAATTGATTCATAACTTAAACACAAAAAATAAGTATTGAAAATAATGCCAAATAAAGCTATGCCTTCATATACAGTGCGGACAATGCAATTGTCTGATTGCAAAGAAGTACTACAAATGTGGCTATCGGTTGACTCCGATGTATATAAATATATCATTGAAATGATGGTAATAACTGATGCCGAGGGTTCATATGTGGCCCAGGATATCACAACAGGTATATATAAATTATTAAATTACATAACATTTAATTTATATAGATTTATCAAAATACAAAATGTATTTTATTATATTACAGGTAAATTATTAGGAGTGTGTTGTGGTGTTAATTTATCATCAGAGCTGTCATATATGTGTATTTACGCCGTCCTTAAAGAGTATCAAGGATTAGGCGTCGGAACCACTCTCTGGGATAAAGTCATTGAACATATGGGCGATAGAAATATATCACTTTATGTCGACTCTAAGAAAATGCAAGAAAATTATAAAACTCGACATAATTTCAAAGCTGATCCACAAAGACGAGGACTTATTATGAAAGGCAAACCTGTGGTCAACGCTTTGACGGATAGTATTTGTGGCATATGTTTGGTTGACATGAATGATAAGAATATCGCGGATGTGATTGAATACGACAAACAGGTCTGCGATGGACTCGACAGGAGTGCACAGCTCAGGGCACTTAACGGCCAGTTTAAAACTGCAAGTCTTGTGGCCATTAATGATAATAATCAAGTGATGGGCTATTGTTTTGTATGGGAACTCGTTTCCGGTATTTTAAGTGTTTCCCCACTTTATGCCGATAATCAACAAATCGCTGAATTATTAGTTGGAAAATGTTTACAACGAATACATAATTGGGAGACAAAAGAGATATACTATTTGTGTTGGAATTCAAATCACGAATCAATAGAAATCGCAAATAAATTGTGCCTAAAATTTGACAGTTCTTTTCAACTAATGTTTTCAAAGAGAATTATTTCGGGAAAATTAAATAAAATCTATACACTCGACGGTTCAGCTGTTTATCCGTTTTGAAAGTACAAACGTATTGACATTAATTATAAATAAACATTTATAAAAATAATAATTTACAATAACTGTAATGTTTACATTTACATAATTATTGTCATAACTTATCATCATTAAATATTAGTGCATAACTTTTATTTCAATGCATAACTTAATAAAAATTAATTATATAAAAATTTAAATCTGAAAACGAAATAACAAACATTATTGCTTAATATTTTTATTAGAAATATAATTATATTAAAAATTTATAAAATTTAATTGAAATCTTTATTAATATTTGTATACATAGATGATAAAATATAATAAATTTTCTATAATATGAATAATTAATAAATTTTATATTTAACTTTATATTAATATATAATTATCAAAATTTTATCATATTTTATATAACTTATGTATATAAGTTTATAGTTAATAATTTTATACTTGTTGTGAATCAAGGTGTTTGCATAGTATTTTAGCAAGTAACACCATAATCGATTTGTATTTAGTCTCGGGGTAGGACTCTTTGAGCTCGCATTTCGGGTCCGCTTTTATTTTAAACACGTTCTCAGCTCTCGTTAACATCGAGGTAGAGATTGAGCTCCTGTTGCGCGCGAAGACCCAGAAACCATCCTGGTCATCGTGCATCGTGATCACTTTCTCCCAGTAGTCTTTCCCCATGCTATCAATTGTAATTAATTTTGTATTTAATTTATATGTATTTTAATTATTTATTTTATAAATAAGTAAATGTATAAATAGAACTAATAGTTATACTTTAGTTATACATTATTTATAATGTTGAGATTATAATATTCAAATAATGTGTGTAAATATTACTATACCAAATTACTTGTGGCAGGTTAATTTTTGTTTGCTTCATAGCCTCGTTCATATAGCCAAGGAAACGGTTACGTAGATTTTGGGCATCGGTCAATTTTCTATTGACAATCTGGGCGTATTTCATTTGTTTGACCAAGGGCTGTGTGCAAATAATGTTGACTCTATCATAGGTAGTGATGGTTGGATTTTCAACAATTACATCTCGCACCTTTGGTTTTAAGTGCGATGCCCATCTCAGCACGGTTACAATATCCCAGAATCTGGAACGAGATATTATTTTAAAATGTTTAATTATGGTAATAAATATTAAATATCTAAAATAGATATTTAAAATATATTGAAATAATTTATTGTAAAACTATATACTTGTTTGTCATTAATTTTAAAATTATATGTGCATTTATATATTTATTTTTGTTATAATTTAAATATAATTTGAATTATAAACATAATAAACGCTTATACCCTATACATTTAAAATAAAAATTAATATATAATTTATTACATTATTAATTTTTGTGCTGAAAGAATGAAAGTGCACTGTAATATTCAATTAGTAAAAATAAAAATTACTATTTATGAAACTAGAGTAGCGACCATCAAGTTTTTAGATATTAATTGAACATGGGCGCAATTTATTAAATGTAATTCAATATAACTTACAGTTTGCCGTTAGTGTTATTGGCTGAGCGGCGGAGTTGGCACTGTTCCTCCATTTTTTCGGGAGTATCGGAGCTTTCTATACCATTACCATATTTTTCCCAATAATGACCAGCATTGTCTGCGGCTATTTCATCTTCCACTTGTGTACAATATATTACACCTAACATTAATGTAATTAAAATTATTTTATTATGCTCATTGTACTCTCTCTCTCTCTCTCTCTCTCTCT
>CAJPIZ010000036.1:0-43203 GCA_905368565.1 Medioppia subpectinata
CCACAGGTCGAGCGCCGGACAGAACTCAATCAGATCCTTGTCGTCGCAGATGTGAGGGCCGGACATAATGTGATGACAAACACAACAATCATATGATTTCACGCATTAATTGTCGCCATAAATAGTGACTAAATTTTATTCACAAAAATTCATTCATACTTTCCATGCATTCAATACAATAACACCGAAAAAGTGTTGTTTATTTTTTTTGCAATCAATTATGTCTTGTGTTTACAAATAGTGTTTCAAAACTTTGCTTTCAATTAAATTAACCATATTTTTAACACATTTGCATTGAATGTATGAATGCATTGAATTATTTCGTGTCCACAAACATGTGATTAAATAAATTTAATAAACAATTTGCTGACAATTAGTGTCTTATATGTGATTAAAGTGGATATGAATTGATGTGATTGTCTGGACGTAAGTTGTGATGACATTGAGTGCCCAAAAGGGATCACATGTTGTGTTTGGCATTCATTAAACGGTTGTGTCTATTGTTTGGTGTGTTTTGTGTGAAATACTATTTGTTGTGTCCTTTAAATCCAATCCACAGAAATTAACACAGAGTCAAAGCCACTAATTCACAGGTTTTGTATACGGCGCCTGTTATACCTGTGTTGGGAGTGCTCACTGTGGTGCAGGACTAACAGTAGGTGATATTCGGTACGAAAGTCATGACTTGCGGGCCTTTAATAGACAGACATTTAAATCCATACAAAACCCAAACTGTGTGAAGAGCAAAATGGTGCTGAAGTTGCCAAGGCTAAGCCTCCTATTATTGGTCAGGTAGCCACCAGTCGTTTCCAGAATAATAAAAGTGCTAAAATTGCTACTTAAGTTGTTTGATATGTTACTTATGATATTCAGATATTATGACCGCTATTACGAGATCTTCGCAAATGTTAACAATAAGTTTGACAGCAATTTCAGTGCAAATAACGGCAGACAATCGGATGGCAATAGCGGTGACCAAAACGATGGCAAGGGATCTAAAGGTGGATCCAATTCAAACCCCTCATTCAAAAGTGAATGTAAATATCATTTACTGACTGTAAGACTGTTGGAGAAAATCGGTGTAATTGTAAGTATTATTCAATATATTTATTTGCATTTAATATCCATTAATAAAGTGCTTAATTAGCTTTCATTCCCAGATTTGTTTATAAATAATTAAATATAATGTTAATTGAGTTTTGTTTAGACACTTTTTATCTGTTATAAAAGCAATGATATACTGTTAACCACTACCATGATTATTGATTATTATTAATTAATTATAACGGTTTAACTTTACTGTTTAGTTAAGTTTACAGTTATATAATAGTTAAGTATTGATTATCAATATTTTATTAACAAAATCTATGTTTTTGTAGTAATTATACCGCTCTCTCTCTCTCTCTCTCTCTCTCTCTCTCTCTCTCTCTCTATCTCTCTCTCTCTCGTTAGGTTAGATCACGTCGGGTGCGGTAAACAAATGCCAGTAATTGTTGTGATTGTTGTCTACAAATGACTGGCATTGATATGAATGGCAGTTATGGAAATATTTTATTAACAAAATCTATGTTTTTGTAGTAATTATACCGCTCTCTCTCTCTCTCTCTCTCTCAAAAGTTGTGTATTATTTTTTATTGCAATTATTTTTATAGCATTAATAAATCATGAGTTGAGCTAAAAAACATGTGTTTATCTCTTGAATTGTTAGACAAATACAAGTCTTGAGGTATTAATTAAAGAGTTTTATCAATAATACTTTCATTTATAGTGTTTTGTTTTGATTGCTTTTGAAGTGAGAGATAATTCATAAAGATATGGATTCAATTAGGGTCTCGTTTAGTACATAATATCAGTTATTTGTTATCACTTCAGCAGAATTACATACAATTTGTCGTTAATGTGAAATATAGTTTTTAACATCCATTACCTCTATATTGGATTCAATCTGTATTTTCAGTAAAAGTCATATCTATTTATTGCTTAACTCTTTACTGCATTTACTATAAAAAAAAGTTATCTAAAAGTCAGATAGAGTTCACAATTACGGCATTTGTTATAATCAAAATGTCAATCGTTTTACACCAAATTTTTATCGTTATTAAGAACCCTAATTTATGTGTTTCTTTACATTATAAGAAATTCACATTTGTCATCAATTCTTTTCCCCCTTTACAAAACAAATTAATCATTTACTAAAATAACTAATGATTTATGGTTTGGCGCGAATAAAGTGAAAGCTAAAACTAAAAGCACAATAAATATAACATTTGTAAATTTATTAACTAATTTTGCACTGATTTTTAAGTTAATTTATGTTTATTTGCTTTTTAACGAAAGGGTGCGGCGATTGTCGTGGGCTTACATTTTGAGCCACCTTTGCATAGAAGATATGGCATTGCATTGCATGGAAGACATCGGTTCAGTAGGCGTTGCACCCGATTGGACACAACAGCAAACAAAGATGAAAAGTCTTGGAAAAGCAAATTTTGTGGAAATTGTAGAGATTGTACTCTATTTCTATCCAAATTCGCTGTCTTTTCGGCACCGATTGGAGATAATTATATTTTCGATAAAACCACAAATGGGGCCATAGATTACCCTAAGATTGTCATCTCAGTGGCAGATGAAGACAACTGTTTGTCTGATCCCATCTCTCAGAGCATCGCAGTTAAGAAATTGGATAAGAAATTGGAAGCGAAGCCCAAATTTGATCCAATCGACGCTATTTGTCGAGACTTAGAAAAGGCGTCCATTCAATACGTGGATAAACTGAATACTATGTTTGGGCTTTCGCTCATTGATTCAAATCCTGAAGAAGCGATGAAGTGTTGGTCATCCACTCATTCGAGTTCAAAGGCATTGTTCAATATGGGAGTGGCCTTCGAGAGCGGTCGCCACTCTTCCACCGGTACCCCTGATCTCAAGAAAGCGTACGAATGCTATAAAGCGTCGGCAGAATTGGGTCACAAGAGGGCCGCCTATAACCAGTCGCTCTTCCATTTGCAAGGAAAGGGAGGCATCGCTATAAACCTGAACAAAGCCGAAGTACTTCTTAGACTCGCTGCCGAATCGGGTGTCAAACCGGCCGTTAATTACATCCAATTGTTGGATGTGAAAAGAGCCCAAACAAAGCCCACAAACTTTATGAGGTATTCGGCCTCTGCTCCAGATTTGTCTCATATGAATACCGAATATATTCAGTCCCGTGCCGTCGCTAATAGGGTTCAGTAGTTGTGTTTAATAATCATTGTTTTTATTTTTGAATTATTATATCATTTATTGTAAAATTATACTCTGAAAATAATTACCAGAATCTAATCCACTGCTCATTTTAATCGCCATATATTGCCATTTAAATCATTATTTACTTAAATTCTAGTCGTAGTTCTCAGTTAATGATTATATAATATGTTTAGTTTTTTCTTGCATTTTATTTTCATATAATTATTTGATTTTTTTGTTCAAATATATATAAACATTAGACATACCTCTAAAAACAAAACCTCGTAAAAACATGACAAAAATTTGTATAAATTTTAATTAAAAATTGTTGAATATATGAGATTTAATCGTATTTGTTGTACAAAATATCAATGAAATTGTCATTTGATTAATTTTTTTTTATTAAAAATTTACTTTCATGCTATACAAATAACCACACTTTCTCTACTCTCGTATTTTGTCACAAAAGACCGGTAATCTACTTGCTTAGTTATGATTACTTATTATCTACTTGGTTTTTAGCCATTGAGAAAAGCAGCCAATGTTTTGCTTATTTTCGTCACTTATATATAAGAAATGCATTTCAATTACAATAGTTTGAAGATATTTTTATTTTCAAAACTTGTGTTAATTATTTTATTGAAATGCAAACAAGTTTTTGCGGCGAATAGTGTTTTAAGCCATTCTTCGCTTATAAATGACTGGAATTCAGTAAATGGTCGGAAGAAGTGTTGAGATTATGTATGCATTGTAAGGATAACTAGATTTTATTCATTGAATATTAGATTGTTGTCAACCGTTGGGTCTGATTGACGGCCGGATACACGACTGGCAACTGAGCGCGTCTTCCAATTACAATAGAGATCCCAATTGTAACGTAAAGTATGCGAGAATTCATATGTGGCCGGGATAGATTGTTGTCAACCGTTGGGTCTGATTGACGGCCGGATACACGACTGGCAACTGAGCGCGTCTTCCAATTACAATAGAGATCCCAATTGTAACGTAAAGTATGCGAGAATTCATATGTGGCCGGGAAGGGGATGGTGTGCCGACACCAACAAAACCAATCATTACCTTCAGATAGACTTAGGCTTCGAAACGGCCATCAATGGTATCATCACTCAGGGACGAGCCGACGGCAAGTCTTGGGTCAAACACTACTATTTGCTGTTCAGTAATGATGCGAACGAATGGACGTATTATAACGACAGACACAGAATTCTGGGAAATAAAGACTCGCATTCATTGCAATACTATTTTCTCACAAATTTAATAATCACACGATTTATTCGCATCGAAATCATTGGATGGCATAACCATCCGGGGCTTCGCGTGGAACTGCTCGGGTGTCGAAAGTGTGATTCCGTAATCAATTATCTGCCGCGAAGTGTTTATAAGGCGTCGAGTGCTCGCAATTGGCCACAAGACGCCTACTGTTCGCCCGAAGACGCCTATATCGACGGTTCGATGGGATGGTGTGCCAAATGGAATAACCAGCACCAGTGGATTACCATTGATTTGGGTCCGCCCGCTATGATTGTCGGCGTTATCACTCGTGGAAGCGGCGCTCCCTTTCGCAGACATTGGGTCACTTCGTACTCCATCTCCTATTCCAATGATTCTCTTCGTTGGACTTATTATAAAGAAGACTCAAATTTGACAAAAGTTAAAAAATTTGACGCAAATATGGATAAAGAGACAAAACGGTGGCATTATTTCGGTAATCCTATTATCGCGCGATTCATTCGCTTCAATCCCATCACATGGAAGACCAGAATCGCGATGAGAATCGGTGTCATCGGATGTCTTATAGACGGGTTCTGTCCGAACGGCTTCTTCCGAATCAATAATAACAGCGAATGCGGTATAAGTTGTTTAAAGACTAGATAATTGATAAGAGTTTCAATTATTTGTCTAAATTTAGTGCCAAACCTCTCCTATCATCGGAACACATGGATCAACGATAAGAGGCATTCGTGGACTAACTGGGAGTTCGGGAATTCAAACTATGCGGTCGATGGGGACGGAGATTATGAACAGTCTATGCAGAAGTGCGCTCTACTGGACAACTACTTTGTCGAGACACCGGTTTGGATGGTAGACCTGACAGAGACTGTGGCCATCCATGGCGTAGTAATAGTCTCGTGGCCTCAACACTACATCCAGAACCACATCCAAAAGTTGACCATTGCTTTTGACAAAAACGCCAAATTCATTACTAATACTAATCAAAGTATTTCTCAGTCGCTTAAAACCTGCGGTCAAATAACGACTGAACAATTGAAAAATAATTCAAGAATTCACATAACGTGTGAAATTCATGCGACCGCTCGCTATGTCTATATCATAGCATTCGGTGGCGACAAACACTCCCGGCTTTTATTCAGCGCTATTTTGTGTGAAGTATATGTTTATTGAGGAATAACAAGCAATTCCTGGTTTGTTTCGATTCTTTAAAGAATTTCATTTGAAAATGATGTAAATAAATGAGATTTTCTTTTTTTTGTAATAATGAAATGTATTGTAAACTTATGGCATTTGCATCACATCCCGACAAATGACATACAAAACAGTTTACAAATATCCATAGGATATCAAAATTTCCTTTTAAGTTTAAAAAGCCATAAAATGTTGCAAACCTTTTCAAAATTATACTAATGTAAATGTGAATTAATTCATTAAAATCTAAAATCGATGTGAATTTTTAAACAATGATTAAATTATCAATACTTGTATTACTATCGTTTGGTCTGTATATTCGGTCATTCCTTACATTTAATGCTAATTATACTTAAATAAAAAAATTTATTTATTTTTTAAAGCATTTTGCGATGAATTTCATAATTCATACGACAATAACTGCATTGGATCCAATAAATGTAAGTATAAAATATATGTTATAATTTATAACTTATAAAAGTGTAAGTGTTTAAAGCATATTAATATTAAATATTATGTGTCGAAAGTTACTGTGAATGTGATTAAATCGGGATCTATAAAAGTGCACGTTTCCAACTGCCGGTCCGAACAGTTGACCAAAAATAAATATTATTTGATCGCATATAAGGCCAGTAGAGATGGCCGAAGAAATGAGACAGAAATCCGTAAAACGATTCAGGAATCGTATAGATTGGGCAAAAAGTCGTCCCCTTTATTGGTTTGGACGCCAATGAATATAACGACCAAATTATCTGATTTGGATTCCAGATATAAATACATATTAGGCATAGTATTACCCGATGACGATCGCGTTGATGATCGAGATATATATCTCGATCCCAATGAAACTATTGGTCCGTATTATTGTTTATTAATTCAAACATAACTTAATTGCATTTGTAATGTCTTGTAATGTTTGTAATCTGTTTTAAAGTGGAGCCAAAATCTCATTTGGAAATTATACTCATAATAGTATTGGCGATACTTTTGTTCATAACTTTCATACTATTGGGTGTTTTACTTTATATGTGTGTTTTAATTAAGAATTAGTTTTAATTGTTTGAATAATTAACTAAAGTTTTGGTAAAAATTTTATAGTAATTATTCGGGAGAAAATCGTTTGCAAAATGTATTTCTTTTGTGGAGTAAAAGCGATAGAAGAAAACTGTTGAGAAGAGACGCCAATGGTATGCAATATAAAGCTTTATATATTAATTCATAACTTATATTTAATTGTAATTACAAACTCATGAAATGGCAATTAATATTTTGTTTTGTCACAAATACAAACATAAAAAATTCTTGTCATTAAATTACTCAATAAAAACTCAATTATTTTTGGGGAGATTTATAAGGATAAGAAAATAACTATTAAAGATAATAACACATTAATACATTAATACATAACATGTACATAACTTTTATCATAAGTTTAAGCAAATATCTTAACCATGTGTTTGGGGTCAGGTTATGACCAGTCGTACCGGACCTCTACCCTATCGTTTGGGTCATTTCACGAACAAGAATTTCAAATCAAATCGCATCCAATTGATCTTGGTGAATTGAGCGATACCGTACCGCTCATGATCGAGAACGGCATCCTTAAGCAGGAGTTTCTCAGTGTGTTTAGGGGACAACTCATGAAATGGGATTACGGGAAACAAGTGCACCACAAGCCCAAGAATCGGTACGGAAACCTATTGCCGTACGACCACTCCAGGGTTGTGCTCGACACTCAAGACAACGATATGAACACCGATTACATTAACGCTAACTTTGTGGACGGCTATAAGTGCCCGAATCGCTATGTGGCCACTCAGGGACCCCTTCCCAACACAATCAACGATATGTGGCGAATGATCTGGCAGTTGGACTGCCATCAGATTGTGATGCTTACCAGTCTTGATGAGGGGGGAAAGGTATGTGTGCTCACCCATTACTCGGTAGCGTTGTATTTGTTGAATAGTATTATCAAACTTTTAACGTACAGAATAAATGCGATAAGTATTGGACGGAACAGACATCCATTTACGGCACTATAAAAGTCAGTTTAACCAAAACAGAGATATTCGCCGATTATATCATTCGCTCATTTATTGCGGAAAAGGTTTCACATTTTTTTGATACAATTCTTACATTAAGACAAAGTTGTGATTGAATTGAATGAAAAACAATTTGCTAAATAGGAAGGAGTTGAGCGCGAAATATTACAATACCATTTCATCTCATGGCCCGACCACACGGTTCCCATGTATTCCTGTTCTTTGCTCACATTTATTAACAAAATGCGGTCTTCAGTGCACTATAAACCGTCGCAACCGATTGTAGTGCACTGTTCGGCGGGCGTCGGCCGCACCGGCACTTTCATACTGATTGACGCGATGCTGGAAATGGCTAAAAATAGCAAACAAATCGATGTATTGAAACATTTCTGTGTTATAAGACAACAGCGGATCAATTTGGTGGAGAAGTTGGGTCAGTATGTGTTCGTACATCAGGCCCTTCTCGAGGCCCTCTCACACGAGCCCACGAGCATCGCATGCAATGACTTTAATAATTACTTCACGAAACTTATTAATTATGACAATAACACTAAATCAGTGCCACTATTCAAACAATTTCAGGTTTTTTACATTCATTTAATGCTAACATGTATTTAATGGTAAAACTTTTTTATTTGTTTGACAATAAAATAATCAGATTCTCAACAAACTATCGCCACAAGCGATGAACCCAGAGCTGTGTCAGAGCGCGAAAGCACATCCGCACCTCAACAGAAGCCAAGATATTATTCCTCGTGAGTAGCAATCGTTACCTCTAATTCGTGTTTATATATAAATCAATATCTAATCAATTATTTTACCCAAAGCCGACTTCGCGCGGGTTATTCTCCCGGGAAGTGACGACTATATAAATGCCGTTTATATAAATGTATGAATAGTTTTTAATACATTGTATAATATTTATTCAATTTTTGTATAATAAATAATTGACAAAAAAAGTTTTTTCCAATGGTTTTAATTATAAACGTTTAGATAAAAGCTAATTAAGCAATGAGTTAATGAGTTATTGTATAATAAACATGTGATTGCATTCATTAATTGGTTATTTTTAATTATTTATCGAAATACAGGGCTATAAACGACGCGACGCTTATATCGTAACACAAGTGCCGGTAGAGACGAGTAGATCCCACTTCTGGCAGATGATAGCATCCACTTCTTCCAAAACCATTGTCCTCCTCAATGACATCAAACAAGACAACCTAATTGTGCGCTCCTTTCGCTCATTATTTTATTATATGCTTTATATTCAATTCAAACCATTCTTCAGATTCTTTAATTAATTCGCAATAATTTGTTTGCTTTTCTTTTCGGTGAATGCTTTCAAATCAACGAAACATTTATAACAACTAATTTTCTATTGTTTTTTATGTTGTTTTATAAATAATCATAAGTATTGGCCGACAATGAGTAACAAACAGTTGGACTTCAATGATAACAAACTGACCATTCAGTTGGTCAGCGAAGAGCATCACAATAACGTGACGATCCGTGTGTTTCATTTGCCGCAAAGCGACACAACAGTCAAACAGTTTCATCTGAAGGGTTGGTCATCGGTGGCCAATAGGCCGTCGCCGCAGATAGTGATCGATTTGCTGGAAATGACTGAACAGTGGAACCTTCAGTCCAACTCCAATAGCATTGTCGTCCAGTGTTTGTAAGTAATGATAATTTGTTAACAGTTAACAACAGGTGTGAGAAAAATTAGTTCATATTTATATTAAACGTTATGAATATATATTAATATATTAAACGGTTTATTAAAAACAATTATTAGTTTAATTAGTAATTACTAAATAGTAGTTAGTATTGGTCTCTATAAGTGTTTAATTATTGTTAGTTTTGTAATGAAATGTATTGATTCGTTAAAAAGCGACGGCAATCACGCGAGTGGTGTCTTCTGTGCGACCAGTTTTGAATGCGATCGCATCAAAGAGGAACAGGAGGTCGACGTCTTCCTTGCCGTTCAGACGGTCCGCACCAATAGACCCCAATTCATCACTGATTTGGTACGACATTCACGTTATTTTGTTAATTAATTGTTAATTATTAAAGCAATTCTGTTGTCGTTATAATTGTATATAAAAATGTTGGGCAGAAAAACGTTAGAGTAATGGAGAGTGTGTTAGAGATAGAGATTTAGTGGACATTTAGTTTTGGATGTGATGTTAATTGCGAAATACAGAAGACATTAATATTAATGTTATTAATTGTGTTAATTAGGATCAGTACAAGTTTTTGCACCAATTGGCCATTAGTTATCTGCAATACTTTGACACTTATGCCAACTTCAAGTGATGATCGCCTTCTCAGTTGATTCGTTGCATTTTTTGTGGCACCAAATAATTCAACAATTCATTTGGTCTCAAGTTTTTGTTTTTTCAATTAATTTATTAATTTCTCTTATTATTGTTTTTGTGTCTAATTTTTCTCTTTAATGTCTTTTATTTAATTTGTTATTAATTATAATTAAAATCCAAAATTCGTATTTAAAAGGACAAGTAAAAAGTAATGTTGTTTTTGAGATATAAATCGTTAATTAATTGAAATAAAAGGATAATTCAATTGAGAGATACAATTGTCGTCATTATTTAAGGATAAAAATAAAGTTTTGTATCACTTTTTATAGTATTTATGAATTCAAAACTTGGATAAAATATCTTTTGGAGAAATATTATTATTGTATTAAAAATTATATTAATTGTTGAGTAATTGTAATATTCGGGTAAATAAAAAAAATTCTCTATAAAATTCGAGTCCATTTTGCGATTAAATATTCAATTAATTAATAATTATATTAATTTGCAATTAAAATCAATCCATTTCAACGAATTGTTGACTTAAACTATAAGTCGCTTAACAGTAAAATGATTAACAATAATGAGTGGGAGTTATTGTTATCTCACATCCGTTGTGGTAAACACTGAACGTGTGGTTAAATAATAGTGCACTTCTTTTTGCGTCCCTTTTCGCGGTGTTTCTTCTTGTCCTTTCCCTTCCGATCCCTATCTTTGCGTATTTCTCTGACTAACGTATAGAAAGCGTCGTCGACTCCCATTCGGGTTTTGGCCGAAGTCTCCACGAAAGGAATGCCGTAATTCTTGGCCACTTCGTTGGCCGCACGCATATCGACAGCACGTGTCGGTAAATCACATTTATTGCCCACTAATACCATCGGCACGTCATCGGCGTCTTTGACGCGCTTTATCTGTTCGGTTATCGTTATGGTTATCATCAGAAATGTAATCACTTATCACTTGTAATAACTTATATGCTATTTAGACAACATTTAGATATATTTATAACTTATAAATAGTATTTATAATTATTTTTCATAATTCATAAATCTATTTAAGTCTTCTATCATTGTCCTAACAAAAGCATTGTTTGCTTAACTCAATGAGTTATATAAACGCGTAAGTGTGCCATAAGAGGCCATCACATACCTGTTCCCTATACATAGAGATGTCCTCAAAAGACTTGGCATTATTCACGGCAAACACTAATAGGAATCCCTCTCCGGTTCGCATGTATTGGTCTCTCATTGCGCTAAAAGACATAACAAAGTGTCAATTAATGGCCAAAAATCTATAATAAGTTTCACACAACACACCTGTACTCCTCCTGTCCGGCGGTGTCCAGTATATCGAGAAGACATGTCTCGCCGTCGATCACCACTTGCTTCCGGTACGAGTCTTCGATCGTCGGGTCGTATTCATCGACAAAGCTGTTCATTAAGAAGCATATCATTAGCCAAACGGTGAGGACAGAGATAAAGGTGTGTCCAGATATAGGATGCGATACTCACTGATTTTGAATCAATTGTATAGTTAAGGCACTTTTGCCAACGCCTCCGGCTATGGGGGGAGTAATCATCAATAGGTTAGTAAATGGGATAACAATGAAAGGGGGGTTTGGGGTGGCATAGAGTGGGTGTACTGACCGCCGACAACGACCAGTTTATATTCGGTCATAATCTCTGCATTTCGGTCCACCATATGATGCAAAAGTATACCACAGTTACGGCCACTCGTCTGATACAAGTGTTTTCGGTCAACAAAATGATTGAGATTTCGGTTTTGTTAACAAATATATTAAAAAACGATAACAAAATTCAACGACAAAAAGCAAATGACAATCAAATTCAATGTCCGTTAAGTCTGTGAATGAGATTACGGGTGAAAACGAGTCAATCAAATACAAAACAGTCGACTCAAGACGTGGGCCACAAATGTATTGTCGATTACGATATATAGTAAGCGATCAATACGTGGACTGTTTGGTCAAAACAATGGTAACAATTAAATGTAATTGTGATTAACGTTATGAATAGAGTCGATGTTTTTGTCCCATTAAACCACTCAATACACTGAGTCTATGGGTGTTATGCCTATCAATGGTTGCCATAAATGACATGCACTGTATGTGTGGGGAATGGGAGGCAAAGCGATCCCAATCTGTGCACAACTTGCAGAGTCCGGCTTTTATTGATTTTTGATTTATTTAATTTGAGTTTTAAATAAGTTATTAATTTATTTAAATTATTCAAATAAACCATATATTGATTGTAATGCATGAATATATGGCTCATATTTCATACGATTATCCGATTAAAGAGTAAACATGTTTTTGCAAACACTTTTGTCATGTCTTATAATAACTTATATCTAATCAAATAAAACACAGATTTAATGCCAAAGAGTTTTGTTTTGTCACAGAATCCTAGAATTGTGTATTTATTGTATTATTGTTGTCTGTTTTGTCTGTTTTTTGGATGCAATTTATGATTGCATTCAAATTCTGGTGTTTATCTGTTTATGGATTGCATTACACCTGACAGTCAGCTCCCGAAACACTGTGTATTATAGCGTATAATCATTTGCTTAAGTAATCGATAGGTATTATAGTTTTCAGAGAAAAATAAAAATTTACAGCGAAAGGAGTTAAGACAACTACGATTGGCACCTGTATTGGGATTGTGTGGTTGCTATCACTGCAATGAATCCGCATATACTATAAACCAGGTATATATCTGGGGGACAGTTGTGTGTGATTTCAGGTGTGTTGACTCTGAGCGCAGGGCGAGAGGGATCGCAATCACAGCCAACGTATTTTATTAACATTAAAAATAGCTTACATTATAGCCCAATACATGCAATACCTATAGAAGTGTATGTCTCATAACAATGGCATTTAATAGGGAGAGAAAAACTACCTGCGCTTATAAGACAGTACAGTATATTCTGTGCACAGCATAAACTCAATACTGTGTAGTGAATGCAATGGTACTGTCATATAATGTGCAATAAAACGTTAACACACTTTTGTATTGAGTGAATGGTTAATGAGATTTGGAGACTCCATTTGGAGACACTATTCGTACAGCCTTTCCATTAGGAGATGCACTGTATTAGGAGATAGTGTTGGACACAGAGTGGGAGGGAGTGGGAGAGCGGGTGAGGGAGAGAGTGTGTCAGAGGGGGTCATAAAAACATCTTTTGTTGATTTGAACGAAACGTTTTTGCAGAGGAGATGAGAGGAAAGGTTTCTCTCTTTTTCACTGTTCGGGCGAAAAGTTTTTGAGACCAAAAACTTTTTTAAGCTTCAAATGTATGGATGAGTGCATTAGTTGTATGAAAGGGAATACACTATACGTTATGATAGGAGTTATGTAAAGGAACTGTGAATTTGATTACAGAATCGGATGACTGCAGCAATAAATGCAAAATTCATATTCACTTCAATAATTATATTGCATTTTATCTAATAGTAAAGCAATACGAATGCATTTCCTCATAAAACTGCTGCACAAATGCATTAAATTTATTTTTATAACCGATTTATTCAATGGTCGCCACAGAGAGTGAGGGGAACTTCTGGCTCTTTATTTGAGTGGACTTTTTTGTCCGTTTTCTTTGGCTTTTCTATACAGAGAAGTGAAAAGAAACTGAAAGACAGATAAAAGCCGTTAAGAGAGTAACGAATTGAACGGCTGTTGAGTGAAAGCCAGTGTTAGGAGAGTTGGAGTTGAGTCCCGGGTTTGGCTGTAATCTGACTATAGATGAGTGAAGTGTTGTTTAAGTAATAGTGGGGACAAAGTTCGCCAAACATTAGAGTTTGTTATGGCATACGAGTGCTGAGCACTGCTCACAAACACTGCATAAAGTCCTATACGGGTCTGCATTTCCATACACTATAACAGACAGAGTGGGGATCTGTAGGACGAAAGGAGAGAGGGATAGGGAGGGCAGAGGGAGGGAGAGGTGAGGCACCAGAACCTGAAGTAAACGATAGGAAACAAGTGCTTCATTGCTTGTCCTGTGCCTCACATATTCTGAGCACAACTTTTACAACAGACTTGTGTTGACTCGAGAAGTGAGTTCTGCACTGCATTTGTGACTCGTTTCACGTTTTTCTCGTTCAGCGTTTGCTTTGCTTTGCCTTTGCTTTCAGTGTTTAGCGAAGAGAGAAGTCGTTATCAGTTTTGAACTGAAGAGAGAGAAAAAGTGCCAAAACTGTGCAAAAACTGTGTTTCCAATACAGAAGACAATCTGTTGTCCAGATGTAAACATTGTCCACATTTTCCTATTGTTTCGTCCGCTTTGGCCATCGATTGTCGCAATCGTTCACTAATTTATTCATTAAACTATCGTTTCGTTCAATTGTCTGAACCACTCATCAGTCGATAGAGTAATTAATACGTGATTTAAATCACAGTTTTGTGTTGTTTCTGGCGTTGCGCTCGTGTTTTGATCAAGTTTTATGAACTCCTATTCAGTTATACTACTTTACAAATTATAATACATTATAAAGTTATGTATTTGTAATCCACACCCAATTGAGTCCCAAATCGCAAACAAATTGATACTTTCGGTGCAATTAATTCAATGTGTGAACTGCTCTACAATGCTATCAATTAAAACCACTGCCAAAAAAACAAATGTGCGCTAAATATGTATAATGTTTGTTGATTTGGATGTTTGAATGCAAAAGAGTTGTTTTTTGAGAGCAAAACAACAAATCACAACAAATTGAAGTCATCTCATAATTGGGATACAAATTGGATCAAACAATATGTCAATCAAATCCATCCATCATTTACTTCATCGCTATTTATTGATAATTATATGCATTTCCACCGCATTTGCATCCAATGCTAACTGTAAGTGTGTTTATAATAATTGTTATCAAAGTTAACGATAACTTTATATATTTATTGCATTTTGCAAATGCTTTTTAAAGCGTTTGCAGCAAAAAATAGCATAAATTGCTTGAAAACTTTGAAAACGGACTCATTTTGCAATTAAAAACTAAATTTTGTTGTTTTTTGGGCACAGTTTTGGAGCGATATTCACAGTCTGGTGTCCAATACTATCAACAGTTGATGTTTGATGTGAACAACTATCAGCTAATAGTAGGCGCCCGGTATGTCCTCAACGGTTCCCCACTTCCCGACCCCTCTTATTATCTCTTATATGTCTTTTGCCATTCATTTGAAGACTTTATTTTAATACCAAAACCATTGAAAAAAAGCTTTTTGTTTTTGCTCTTCATTTGAGCTCTTCTTTTGCTACTTATGTGCTCTCAATCGCTGTTAATGAACGATAAAAATGTTATATTCCCTCAAAAAAAACTTTTTTAAAGCAAATATTATTGCATTTGAAATGACATCTCATATCTAGTGTTTGTTTAATGAGAATCGGGACCAAAACATAGGACCCCACACACCAACTGGCCTTCATGTGACAGACCTATCGTTATGTTTTGCCTAATTTGCTGATGATTTAGTTTTTTCTGATAATTTATTTATTAATTTATTATTTCACTGTTTTTTGTTTTCAACAAAAAACTTATCATATCTTACGAGCGATTTCTTACATACAGTGACAGCACATCCACTCTCTAACCAATAGATCTCTTCAAACATTTGTTAAGTAAATAATATATCAAATGAGATATTATTTCGAGAGCATAGATAAGACATTACTGTTTATAAGAGTAATAATAAACACATGAACAAAAGTTTTGCAATCATTATATTACGGTATATCTGGTCATGAGCTCCTGTTCTCTCTCTCTCTCTCTCTCTCTCTGGGCTTTACATTTATGTTATGGAGAGTGAGGTGAGGCCCACATGGGGTCCCAGAAATCCTTTTTTCTATTATTAATGTTCATTCATTTTTATTACTTTTTTGTGGGTCTATATAATGGGATAGAGAGTGTAAGGGCTGATTGCGCGGGCAGTTTGCGGGGCTATCCCTGTGGTTAAGGGTTAAGGCATACGATTTTAATAGCGCTCTCAAAATAGATGTAATTTCGACGCGAAACCAATTTTATGATTACTTCTCATATGTTTTTTAAATGTATTTCAAAAATAAAAATTGTTTTTATATATAATTTGAGTCTTTTAACAGATGAGCGCATAATATGTTATATTGTTTGTCAAAATCCCAGAGATATTTTTGGCGCTAAATTTTGTGCACAGATTTTTGTTTAAGTAATTATATATTTGAAAAGTGAGACAAATTAGAGTTAAAGCCTATAAAGCATACAATTTCTTGAAATACAATCCGTTATTTGAATTCGAGAGAGAGAGAGAGAGAGAGAGAGAGAACAGGAGCTCATGACCAGATATACCGTAATATAATGATTGCAAAACTTTTGTTCATGTGTTTATTATTACTCTTATAAACAGTAATGTCTTATCTATGCTCTCGAAATAATATCTCATTTGATATATTATTTACTTAACAAATGTTTGAAGAGATCTATTGGTTAGAGAGTGGATGTGCTGTCACTGTATGTAAGAAATCGCTCGTAAGATATGATAAGTTTTTTGTTGAAAACAAAAAACAGTGAAATAATAAATTAATAAATAAATTATCAGAAAAAACTAAATCATCAGCAAATTAGGCAAAACATAACGATAGGTCTGTCACATGAAGGCCAGTTGGTGTGTGGGGTCCTATGTTTTGGTCCCGATTCTCATTAAACAAACACTAGATATGAGATGTCATTTCAAATGCAATAATATTTGCTTTAAAAAAGTTTTTTTTGAGGGAATATAACATTTTTATCGTTCATTAACAGCGATTGAGAGCACATAAGTAGCAAAAGAAGAGCTCAAATGNAAGTAATAAAAATGAATGAACATTAATAATAGAAAAAAGGATTTCTGGGACCCCATGTGGGCCTCACCTCACTCTCCATAACATAAATGTAAAGCCCAGAGAGAGAGAGAGAGAGAGAGAGAGAGAGAGAGACCAAAACGATATACTGTACAACGAGAGAGCACAGGCAAAGTCTTGTCCTTCACGTGTCAAAAGCCAATTCACAATAAGTTTGTACTAAACATAAATTTATGATATTTTTCGGGGCGAAGAATAGGTCCGAAACTTTTTTGGTAGTAATATTTGTTTGGGTGTAGTATTGAGTGAACACTAATTTTCCCCAATAAATAAATTATAATCACTTTTTAAAACAGATTTCGTAATACGAAAAAAACTAATATTTTCTTTAACGAGAATTTCTTTCTTCTTCTCATCAAAAAATATGTTATTCTTGTTTTGTTTCGTTGACCTCAATATCAATCAACGCTTTTATTTACGCCAAAAAACTTTTCTCTCTCCCAAATGGGTTGGCATAACACAAACCTATAGAGACTATTTGGTTCGCGTGGGTTTAGACAACTTCGAGTCGTCGCGACCCGAAGCCCATTACATACCGGCCGACACCGAGAAGCAGAAGCTATGCGAACGGAAAGGCATGAAACGATGGCAGTGTCACAACTATATCACAGTCCTGTTGCCGATCGCCGCCACCAAACAGGTGCTCGTCTGCGGAACCAACGCTTTTTCGCCCGAATGCGAAGTCCGACAACTCTTGAGTTTGTCGACCGTTATTAAGCGCGAGTCCGGCGTTAGTAAGACTGCGTTCAGTCCGCTCTGGAATACCACCGCTCTGTTGACCCAATCGGGTGACTACTACTACGCGGGACCGCTTGACTTCAGGGGTATCGACGCCGCCATCACTAAACATCCGAGTAATCCACTGTCGCCGACCCAGTCGTCCGCTTTGTTGGCCACGAGTGCGCCGAACAAGAAATCCATTTTACGGACACTTCAGTCGGACTCGAAGTGGATTAACGCCGACGCGAACTTCGTCTACAACTTCGAGTACGAGAGTCACATCTACTTCTTGTTCCGGGAATCGGCCGTCGAATACATCAATTGTGGCAAAAAGATCTACTCACGAATCGGTCGCGTTTGCAAGAATGACATCGGAGGACAACTTTACTATAGGGAGAACTGGACGTCGTTTATAAAATCACGGCTCAACTGTTCGATACCCGGATTATTCCCCTTCTATTTCGATGAGATTGAATCCGTCGATTGGGTGGACACCGGTGATGTGCCCACACTTTACGCCACTTTCAATACTCCTGAGTACGACTTTCATTGATATTTAAATTTTATAATACATTGTTTGTAACATTTTTCGATTTATCGCATTAGGAATTCAATCCATGGCTCAGCCATCTGTGCCTTTAGTATCCATTCCGTGTTGTCTTCATTTCACGGATCTTTTAAACAACAGAAGAATACTGACTCCAATTGGGAGAGCTCTCAGGCAAATAAAGACATCTTCGAGTGCATGACATCCAACAAGAATACATCGGAATTACATCAAAGCCAACGACTGAACAGTCAGTTCCAGTTAATGGATTCGGCGGTTAAGTCAGTCAACAGTAGGCCATATGTTGTGGAGACCGACAAACGGTTTCAATTCATTGCTGTCGATGTCATTCAGACTAAACATCACAGTTCTGTGGAAGTGATTTTTGTGACCACAACCGAAGGCCTTCTCATGAAGTATGTCCGCTGGCCTTTCGCCACCAAATCGTGTCTTATTGACCAAATTCGGGTCATTTCCAACACAAGCGACGACTCGATTCTGTCGATGAAGCTCTTGAGAGACACCCAATCGCTATATTTGGGTACAAAACGAGAAATTATTCGCATCTCTGTTGAGCGCTGCCACACATTCCCCGATCGCTCGCAATGTCTTTTAAGTGGCGATCCGTACTGTGGATGGGATCAGTTGAAGATGGCGTGCACTACAGCGCCCGGACGTAACCCCAAAGCCGAGGAATGGATTCAATCGGATTCCACGCAATGTTACGAATCAAAAGCCAATCAATGGAGCGATTGGTTTGAATGCAATCAAATGAATAAAAGTTTGGGCGACCTATGCTTGTGTCGGATGCGGTCGTGCTCTCAGTCCACTTATTCCAGCAATTATTGTATGAATGGTCGAGAAATACAGATCACTAATTGCACTCAAAACGGCGGATGGACTGATTGGTCGCAGTGGTCTACCTGTAGCGCCACGTGTGGATCAGCTAATAAATATCGATACCGAAAGTGTGCCTCTCCTGCGCCGGCCTTTGGGGGACGCAATTGTCGAGGACTTGAACGAGAGGTAAATTGACATTAAAATTGACTTTATATACAGTTTAACTGAAATATTTATTTATTCAGTCGATTCCTTGCGTGAGTCAACCGCCCTGTGCTAACTCGACCTCAATTCAAGAGCCAATCAAACCGGCGAACCAATGGTCAAACTGGTCTGAATGGGAGATCTGTTCGGCCAAATGCGGCGGTGGAGTGCAGTTAAGGCGGCGAAGGTGTGAGTCGACCAGCAAAGCCTGCATCGGATGCGATGTCGAGTGGCGTCTATGCAATCGACACGATTGCGGAGACTTTAAACAACAGTCCGAATGGACGGATTGGCTCATCAGGAATATTACCGGCGATGGCGTTAATGAACAGAGATTTCGATTTGGATGCCGTTCCGAAGGCTTTTCTGCTCACATTTCGACGCGAACTGAGGAGCGATTTGTTGCGTCAAATAACGTGTGGTCCCAGTGTTCGGACGGCGCCTGCAATGGCTTTCAATTCAAATGGACTGGCGTTCACTTTATTAGGTATAAACACCACTCTTTTCATTGTATTGTTAACTTCTTTGTCATTTGAGTCGACATTTGTAATGAAAAATGTAAATTATTTGTCTTATAGTCGGGAATGTTCTTCGCCTCACTGTCAGGGATGGTCTCAATGGTCACAATGGACTCAATGCGTTTACGGCAAACAACACCGCTCTCGCGAATGTCTCGGTGCGGACCGATGTTTGGGACCATTCAAAGAGATGCGTTACTGTAATCAAAACAACCAATACTTAGGCAACGATGACATCAATTCAATCGATGTTATCAATGAGAAGCCGGTCTACAGAATGTCCACCTCTGCAAAAGAGGACGATTCCGGCGCTGAGAACTATAGTCTCCAGAAAGTGCTGTTGTGTTCACTGCTATCGTTCGGTTGCGGAGCGATTATCAGCGGATTATTTATATATTTATTGTTAACTAAAAACGAAAGAATCCGTGATATGAGACATAAGAGGCTCAGTTTGAGGCTATTTTCGCAGCTGAAGACCACGTCCAACGCCTACGAGTCTCCCCACGAATACAAGTCAAACCAATCGGTGTTATCGCCGCTCAATAGTATTAGTCCTGTAAGAGAGGCCACAATCAAAAGGAGTTCAACAATAAGAGCACAATTGCATTCCGACCAAAACTTTTGATACCCCCTAATGACTGTCATATAGTGTTACTTAACTAATAATTCGTGCCGTTATTTAAGACATTTAATGGACTCTAAAGACATTTGATCTCAACTCAAAACCTAAACCAAACGCATACTTATCTCTAATGACAGCTATTTATTTGACTGTTGAGAGCATGAACTCCAAGTCCATACAAAGAGAAGCCAACTATTCGTTTACTCATTAAGTCCTATAATTAAAGACATATGTGTTGTTTGTGTGGTGTTGAGGACGACAATGAATGAGACGATTGTTTGCTTAATATCTCAGAACAAAGAACTTAAGACAAAAAGTACATAATTTAGACGAACAAAAGAGCTCAAAAACTTGTCATTAAATATATTAAACATATTCAAAGTCTCTGTAAATATCATATTTTGTGCCATAATTTTAGATTTTTATTTTCACATCTTTTAAATGAGTTTTTAAAATACTATTTTATATATAAAAATAGAAATTTGTAAATAAGAGTGAATTTTATTGTATAAAATGCTTATTTTATTATTTAAAATATTGTAAAATCAAAAGTGAGACATAAAAGATGAATTTTAAAACTTTGCATTTAAATTGATTGAAAACAACATTATGTTTATCGATATAAGAATATGATTTAACAATAATCACTTTGACTGCCAAAAGTGTTTATCAATTCAATAATTTTTGAAAATTTTACAACTAGTTTATTAAAATTTAGTTTAAGAAATGAATTTTGATAACGTTTTTAAGAATGATAAAGAATGCAAGAAATTAAGTTTTAATAAAAAACATAAAATTTATCGATTAAATGAAAGTTTATTTTTGTTATAAATTACAAATCAAAGAAATATATGAAATAAATGCACGAAATATTGAATAGAAACGAAAGAAAAAATATTATTAAAATTGGTTTCAAAATTAGTAAACCATTAATTATTATAACAAAATGCAAATCCAATTGTCGCTCAAATATTAGTAGTCTTAGTGGTGGGAAGTGGGATAACTTCGGACACATTGCTCAGCCACTCATGTTTTAAAACATTTTCGATAACAATCCGACGGCTGGTCTTTGGCTCTAACAACGAGTTCATGAGATCTGTCAAGTAATCCATACACGAAAAACATCCCATATGTCTGCCTATACTAATGGACTCGAAGTCTTTACGCGTCTGTTTGTCAACGATGGCCAACAGTTGATCCATATTGAGATTTTCATCGAGCAGTTCAGTAAACGGGTACTCGTATTTGATCATGAAATACAAACACACGCCGAGTGACCAGATGTCGGCCTTAATCACGTTCACGTCATGCACGGCTCCCATCTTTGCTTTGAGCGCTTTCTCGTCTCCCATCCATTGGTTAAAAAGGCTTAGTCTTATCATTTGCGGAGACATATAGGGCTTCGTTCCGACGGCTCTACCACTACGACCCACAGCATTACCCTCGGCTTTGCCGCTGTGTTTTTCACTCAATACATGACTCAAACCAAAGTCTGCGAGTTTAAGCACTTTCTGTCCATTCTGTCTGAAGATCAATACGTTTCCCAATTTGATGTCCTGATGCGCCACTTTTATCTTCCCGTTGTGCAACCGATTGACGGCTTTGCAGATCTGGAGGAAGTACTTCTTTGCCATCTCTTCGGATAAGCCTTGTTGTGTCGCATCCATCTCTGTTTCAACGGATCCGTCGACCGCCAACTCCATGAATATATAGCAGAAGTTGTTAATCAGGAAAGTGTCAAACAGTGAGACAATGTTCTTGTGTTTGATGATCGACATGATTGCGAGCTCTGTCTTCAGGGTTTTGATTTTCTTCTTATCTCTATCTCTATCCATACCTTTGATACTGATCTTCTTGATGGCCACCCGAACGCCATCCTTAATCCTAATGATGTCCAATACTTCTGAGAACTGAGTTCTGTGGAGCAATCGCTCAGACGAGGGATCGTAACCACACTCTCGGAGCACATCATTATTGGAGCCGTACTTCTCTGACGGAACTTTGTATTCTTTGGGCAGTTCCTGGTCTTCGATCTTAAATGCTTTGTAGGCCTCGCTTTGCATGCCTTCGTAGGCCGACTCTTGAGGGTTGTATTTCTTAGCCATCGCTGACGATGTCGTCCGGCGAAAGCAGTCGCAACACATTAGGTATTTGAAAATCTTACACATAATCACTGCTTAGATTTAGTGATTGAGTCTTTGAAAACAGTTTTTAGCCATAAATACTTTAAATTAATTTCAAATATTTGCGACAAATGAATTACAACGAGAATTAATTAATTGTTTGGTTTTATTTGAAGTCAATTTATTTTAGTGCTAATCTTTATATTGAATTTAAGTCTCGTTTTCAAATCATTATTAAGATATCAAATAAAAATATAGTGAATTTTTGAATAAATGAATAAATTAAAGTTACATCAATTTAGAAAACTGTTATATCAATACAAATCTATGAAAATTATTTTACATTAAATAAACAGAACAATAATAATATGAGAAAATTAATATACTTGTGTATTTGTAATTTAACTAAAATTAAATATATAATTAAAACCTAAAATAAAGTATTAATTCTTAAAACAATGAATAGCACTAAATATACAGTAATAAAAACTTCTATTAATTAATTATTTGTTCAAAATACTTTATAAAAACTGAATAATTGTAAAAATGTTTAGAATTTCAAAGTTTTAGTCAAAAGAAGTAAAATAAATACGAGACTATTTGTGTGGATAATAATAATAGTAATAATGCATTACAGAAATTCAGATTATAATAACAATCAATTTTAAGTTATTTGTGACTATTTGTAAAATGCAGTTAAAGTGAGTCATTCGGAGTCGGATTCGGAATCACCGAATAGGGCTTCCATTAATGGCATTTGGGGTCGGATTAGGTAACCTCTGGCCACCTCTTCGTTCATTTCATTGCAATCGCAGTCATCGTTGACGAGAAGACACTTCTTGAGCAACACATCCGCGAACTGTTCACTGATCTCACACTTTGAAAGGATGACAATATAGCGAAGGCTTGTGTCTGAAACAAACAACTCATATGTAATTCAGATTACATCCAAACACAATGCATACAAACCGCTGGAATTGACATCCATTTTAAACTCATTCGGAGAATCGCTTCCCAACTGAAGACACTCTTGGATCAGACGATTGAGCTCTGGCTTCGGTTTGATGACCAGCACAGGAAGTATGGCATCGGAACAGACAAACAGACATTGCATTTGACTGAACGGAATGATGAGGTCGTGGGTGACATCACTCGGTCCGCCGTTGGCCGCGATTCCGGCCAAAGCGATGCCGTCGTCGCCGAAGACCATCGACTGGACATCAATGCGATAATTGCCAAACAGGGCGTAAGCGGCCGACCATTCAATCGGAAATACTGGACAGTTGTCGGCAATCGGCGGCACTTCAGGCGCTTTGACGTCAAGTACTGTACGGCTCGACCACCAGTTGGCCAGTCGTGCGGCCCAACCATCGCTCACTCGACCCCCAATCCATGCCTTCATAGAATCCATAATAGATTTGATCACAAAAACAAATCAATGGACAAAAGAGTGACAACTTTTGGACACAAAAAGTGATAATAAAAGACTCGTTTCGAGAATAGAGTTTTCGACAAAAAAAACTTTTTTTACAACAGTTTTTAGTATTGAATTGATTGACAAGAATTGTATGCAATGTATAGTCGCGTGACTTTAGTGTTAAATAATTCAATCGTTTATTCAATATTTTATTGTATGTTATATTAAAATAAGTTTTAATTATAAATTAAACTTTTAATTAAAAAAAGTTAAAACCTTTTCAAAATACATTACAAATGAATAAAATGATAAAAGTATACGATTTTGACATTCAATGGACAGAATCCAGAATTTGGGGGCAAATTGTTGGACAACACGTTATTGATGTGGTGTTTGACTCATAGACCATATATTGTAATGATTTTGTAATAATTGAGTCAATGTTTTGACACTATTTTGTGTCTAAAAGTAAATAATAAACAAACCATTGATTCGTTCATTCGTTTCATGAAATCAAATGTTAATTAAATACTCATTAAATGTGAGACCAATTGAGTGGCAAAACTCACCGCACATTCGTTCACACCATCGATGACCGCAACCGTCCGGCTGTCCAGCGGCTGATCCACTCGTGAAGGACAGGCGACACCACCACTGATGGCCACCGCAGACGCCATTACTGGTCGATGAAGACATGGGTCGCGAGTTTGCGATCATATTATCGCTGTTTATATTGATTTATAGCGACTCTTGTCTGTCGTTTGTCCGCAAATGTGATAACGAGAGCAACGATTCGGTCAACGGTTGCGACGACAGCGCCGACGACCGCACCGTCGATGCCATCGACGCCTCGGATGGCTGTAGGGGTGGACCGAACACAAGCCGTGACCGACACTGTTATGCCGAGTGTCTGTCGCGCGGACTCGTGTTGAACGCCACCAAAGGCTGGTTCGGCACTCACGGCAGTCAACACCTGACCGCCGGTTCGCCGCACTATTGTCTCTGGATTTTGACAACACATCCAAATCTGGACGCATCCGTTGTCTACGCGAAGGCCAACACCCGATCCAACGCCAGACAGACGGCGACCGCGAGTCCGCCGCCCATCAGTCTGACCATCGAAAGAGATATGCGGGTCGAGTGTCCCGACGCTAACATTCAGGTGTTTGACGGCGTGCCTGAGTTCGTGGCGTCCGGCGCTCACAGCAAGAAACTGGGCTTTTATTGCGGAACAGATCTCAAACAAGACATCCATTTAGTGGCCACTTCGGGTTTTTTGACCGTATTCTTCGAGCGCCACGACCCTCACCAGGGCTTCAACGCCTCCTACACTCGCCTCGACTGTCAGTTCTGTCCCGCGTTTAAGAGCCGCGAATGCGTTGACAATCAGTGCGTTTGCGCCGACAATAAGATCGGATCCAATTGTGATGTGAATATCTGTCCAAACAATTGCTCGGCGGCCGAGAATCAGGGCACTTGCGATGCCATTAATGGTCGCTGCGTTTGTATGCCATTGTACGGCGAAGAGGACTGTTCCCAATACATGTCTGCGCCCACCAATCGACTCATTTGGTCGACATTATTCAACTGTGAGGCCACTAAACCATTTCTGCCGACACTATCGATGTATTTGCCGCGAATGGGACACACGTTGGAGAGCACCGAATCGTCTCTTTGGCTGTTTGGCGGCTATTCCAGTATCAGAGGACAGTTGGGAGACATGTTTCGATTCAATCTGATCTCTTCGCGTTGGGAAGAGATCAGCTCTAATGGCAAACCAGACAAAGACAGTCCCCGCTCTGGTCAGCCACAGGCGCGACATTTTCACGCCACAGCCATATCGGGTCATTGGATCTACTTATACGGTGGGCTAAGTCAAGTGCACGGAGTTTTGGCCGACTTTTGGCGCTTTCATACGTCGGATATGAGTTGGAATAAGTTGGAGACCATCGAAGAACTGCCACCACTGGCCGCACACACACTCACCGCTACTGACAATAAACTGATACTTATTGGTGGCTATTCTCCGGAATACGGTTTCCTCGAGAAGACCTTTGAATATAATATAATTGAAGACAAGTGGAGAGTATTGAACACGAGTGGCGTACGGCCTGTGGGTCTGTACGGCCACAGCGCTGTCTATCATTCCCAGTCCAACACTATATATGTTTTCGGAGGCGTTGTCTACGATATGGATAAGACATCGATATCGGGTGATCTCTACGGGTTTGATGTAAATAATAGTGTTTGGTATCGATTGCCAGCCGACGAACAGATCAATCCGATTGACTCGAGACCCGAATCCCGTTATTTCCATTCCTCGCTCTCCACTGAACTCTATATGATTATAATCGGCGGCCGAAGTAATGATAGCAATGCTATCGTAAACTCGATTTATACATATATCTATCGCTGCAATAAATGGATTTCTCTGCAAATGAACTCAATTCCAGTGAGCGGTCAGCCGCCCGACCCCGCGGTCGCCCTCTCGGCCACAATACAAGACTATAATCTCTATATATTTGGCGGAACTAATGGCCAAACGAATGGCAATTTATATCGACTCTCTTTACCAAAAGATTTGTGTCAACTCTTCTCACATTCAAGACTCGGATGTCTTCGACATATCGGGTGTTCTTATTGTTCTGTTTATGAGAACGGCTTAAACAAAACGTTTTGTTACTCTCAAGACTTATCAATACCTCAGAGCTGTTATAACCCAAAGGGCGCTTCAGAAGTGGCTCAGGGAACCAGTTGTGGCTACGAATTGCTTGAACGCCGCAGTTGTTATCAATACAAAACTTGTATCGATTGTGTGGCCATTTGGCCGACGTATGGGTCGAGCAAACAGGTGTGTCAGTGGTGTTCAAACTGTCAGAGCGGCCGATGTATCCCAATCGGCGCCTCCTGTGAACGCGAACCCCATTGTACTCTTCAGCCACGAGTGATCACATCCGGCCAATTGTGTCCATTGCGGTCCTGTTTGGCCAGCGATTGTCAAAAGTGCGGTTCCATTGGGGGCTGTATGTGGACGAGACAAGTGTTGCGCTCAGAGTTGGGCCGCACTTTAAACGTCAAACCAATCTTTGACTGGACTTGTGTTCAGAATATACCACAAGACGTGACATCGATTCTGGTTGAGTCTATGCCTCCGCTCTCATGTCCGGCCCGTTGTTCGCGATTTACAAATTGCAGCACTTGTTTAGAGAGCGCGGGCGGAGAGGGCGGCCATCATTCCTGCTCTTGGGCTCAAAACATTAATCAATGCATTTCACCGAGTTTTGTGCCCCTCAGGTGTGAGACCGGACTCTGCGGTAGTCTTGTGCTGAGCGGATCAACGTCTCAATGTCCCTTTACTTGTCAACAGTTAACCCAATCAGCGCACTGTCTGTCGCGCCCCCACTGCGGGTGGTGTGCCTTCAATGGATCCGCTGTCGATGGTAGAGGTATTTGTATGGAAGGACAGCTGTTTGGGCCAATCGGTGGCAGTTGTAAGGCGGGACAGGTCGGCGTTTTTGGTCAGCCCTTGTCTGCACTCGAATCCAAATGGTTTGCACAATCAGAAGGACCGCCACAATGGGCTTATTTACAGAGACCTAAAGGTAAGTGGTTTTAGTGGTTAATATACATTACAATTAGTAATTGAATTATAATTTCTCTGATATCCAGAGAATGAATGTCTTAACGGACACAACACTTGCGATGAGAGACATGAAGAGTGTATTGATCTCGAGGATGGCTTTACGTGTAGATGTAAACCCGGATATGTAATCGATGGCAACCAGTGTAAGGCTACGTGCCATCAGGGATGCGTGTTTGGCACGTGTGTCGCACCCGATGTCTGTCAATGCAATTTCGGTTAGTTATTAACATTTGAATTATTTTGCTGCAAATGAATCTAAAATGTATTTTATAACAAATACCCGTCTAATGTATAATAGGTTACGTCGGGTCCAACTGTTCGCTAGCGTGTGAGTGCAACGGCCACAGCAATTGTGCCGGAATTAATCGGTTGAGCGATTGTCTGGAGTGTCAGAACCACACACAGGGATCTCAGTGTCAGGAATGCAAACCATATTATGTCGGAAACCCTATAAATGCTGGCAAATGTGTGTCGTGTCGGACGTATTGTAACAATCATTCGGATGTTTGCTTCGACCGCAAGATATACGACAATTTCAATTCGACCGGAATTTTGCACGAATTCAATACTCAAGAAGACACGGAACGACTGGCCGGCCGTCCATTAGTCCGCGGCTCGACTGCCGCTATTTGTGTGAACTGTAAGCACAATACGAAGGGAACGGAATGCGAGTCCTGTATTGACGGCTATTTCCAAAACAACGCCGAGAGGATCGGTGACGGGTGTCGGCGCTGTCACTGCAACGGCCACTCAGACACGTGTAACAAAGTGACCGGAGAGGACTGTCAGTGCGATAATAACACCGAAACTGACAGACAGTGTTCGCACAACAGCAGTAAGACATCGTTGACTCCCTGTTGGCAAATGCAGTGCTCGAAGTGTAAGGAGTACTTCTTAGGCGTCCCCACGAATGGTCATCAATGCTATCGACACATGTTTTTGGACAAAGACTACTGCTTTGATCCCAAAACACAGGAGGAATGTATTCGAAAGCCTTCTGGACTATCAGTGGGTCGGACGGTGTTCTTCGCGGTTCAGCCGCGGTATATGAATGTCGACATCAGAATCTTTGTGGACGTCACCAAAGGAGCGCTCGATTTCTTTCTATCGGCAAAAGAGGACACATTTGTGGTCGAAGTGAACAAAACAAATGGCATTCATTGGATTTGGTTGGACAAGAAGTACACCTCACAGAACACATACGGCAACAGTTTCGACGATTTGGACAGCCTTTCGCTCAGAGACGTGATGAACAGCAACTCGTCATCGAGAGTGAGCTCAACGAAGCCACAGACGAGTGGACCGGCGCTGAAACTGCGCCACTCGTCGGCCAATGATCTGATTTACTACTTAACGATTACGGATCCGAACGAATTTCTTGTGATAAGAAACCTGAGGAATCGTTTAGTGATTACAATACCTCAAGAAGTTCATGACCTGAGAAGTACTCGATTTTATATGATTTTAAAAGCAATTCAAAGTCAATACGAAAGCGGCGCCAATGGAAGCGATGACAATAGTTATGGCAATATATTCTTCCGTCAAGACCAGAGTCGCATCGATTTGTTTGTCTTCTTCAGTGTCTTCTTCTCGTGCTTTTTCCTATTCCTATGCGTTTGTGTAATGGTTTGGAAAGTCAAACAGGCGTTTGATATGAGACGCGCCCGACGTCTGCACGTGGCGGAGATGAAGCACATGGCCAGCAGACCCTTCGCCACTATACTCCTCCATATGGACGGCTCGTCCGCCACCGACGACGTCGAGTTCGCCCTCTCCTCGCCATCACATCTTCTCAAAGAAGGAAACCCCAGAAAATGCAGAGCATTTCGATTCAGAGGAAGCATTTCGAGTCAGTTTCACATCCAATGCCTTTTCATTTAACACTTTATTAATGACTATTAATGCTTAACTCGGAACAGGTCTGAAAGACTCGCCCAAAGCTCAGGTACATCCGGAGCCGTTCGACAAGTACACCATACGTCCGGTGGCCGTCGAGCCCACAGCCGACGGCGTGTCAGCGGTGGTCACAACTCTGGTTCATCTTCCGGGCGGCAAATCGGCGCCAAACCGCATGTGTTTGGCCTCAACGCTGGTCTCATTGCGTAACTCTCACCACATATTGAACGCCAACGCGAGTCACGGCTCCGGCAATAATATGGGAAAAGCCGGCGTCGGAGCCGGCGTTTGGCGGACGGCCATCAGAAGACGGCCACACTTTGCGTTCTAGTCTTCAGTGTTTTCAAAACAAGTTTTATTTATTTTTAATTGAAGTATAATTTAAACTGTGATATAATATTAGAAGTCTTTTTTCTAATTAATTTAATTAATTAAGTAATTGATTGATTAGTTCCTCATTTTAAGGACTCATTTTTAATTTCCCACTCATTGGAAACGAAATGTAATTTATTTTGATTTCTCTAACGAATCATGAAATGAAATCATAACGAAAAAAACCAAAAATATCGTTATTTTATATTACCATTTTAAATCGTAATCGAAATAAAAGTGCATAACATTTGATTATTTACAAAATTAATGCAGTTTTTATTTGTAATTTTAGTTCACTTTTAAAATAAGGTATTTTTCGAGACAGACCTTAAATTTATGGGATAAACGAAAACATAATTTTGTTATTTAACTAAAAATGTTCGACAAATTATGGGACAAACAATTAAATACAGCGAGAAATCGATTGATTAATAGTGTATGTAATGTATGGATCAGTTGATGGCGAGGGCGTCGTTCTGCATCTCATGGGTGACCTGAGTCTGCAAATCACTCAACTTCTTCTTGAGTTGATTGAGACCAGACATGACTATATTCGCCGGTTTCATACATCCGGACGACTCCACTGTGAAGAAGAACTTATTGGGCTTTCCGTCCCGTATATAGTCGGCCTCGAATTGGGTGTCTTCGTCCGTGAACTCCGAGTACTCACTTCGCGGCCATTCCTCCGGTTTGGGGTAAACCGTGTGTCGGAAAGCGTTGTCCGGATCGTACTCGAAGGCCACTCCACACGTCGGGTTCCACTTCGCGTGCTCTTTGCCGAACCCTAAGACACACAATACACCAATCAATACAACACATCCAATGAAGACAAAACGCTTCACTCAAAGCCATACCTTTCTTGGCGTAGGCCTTGATCTTGAGCTCCTGTCCGCGCCGTAACTTCACAATCAGTATCTCGTTGTCCACATCCGCCTCGTCGTAGTCCTCGTCGTTGTCGTGATGTCTGGACGAGACGGGAACCACTCGCGCGTCCGACGACTTGAGGTCAGCGCTGGTCACGGATTTGGTCTCTTCTGTCGTACACTTCACGTCAAGAGTGAACTCAACGGAACAGTCGGGACAGAAGTCAACGCACGTGCAGTCTCTCGAGTACTGCATTCTGTCCACCACTTCATCGCAAGTCAATGGTATTAAACCCAAGCGATGAGCGATGAACTCGTCGTGAAGAACCGATGAGTTCGCCTCCAATTGGACCCAATCTATGGCCAGAGTCGGCACTTCGGCGATGAATACACGCCGTATAGCGTTGGCGACCGACAGATCCGTGTCTTCGACACTGAATTTGATGCTCTCATCAGTGATACCGGCGTCAGGAATGGTCACCGATGGCTGATTGGCGTACGGCATGACTGCTTCCCAGATATGTCACGTCTTCGGCGATTGTCTCGAGAGAAGTGATCACAAAATTCAAAGCGTTTGCCAAAACATAGACCAAAACAATGCCTCAAATCACTCATAAATTACGGCCAAAAATAATCGATAAATTATTTGTTAGAAATGCATAGAAATGACTGCAAAAGGGTATCACTTGTTGTTTAATGTATTGAGACGTTTGTTATGAACACATTATAAGTGATTTTTTCATTGGAAACTTTGAAGTTAAAAGTTTTAACACGATTTGAATTGAATTTTATTTCATTAAAAAAATCAATGGATTTGTAAATTATATAATAAATATAGGAAAATATTTGTATAACAAAAATTTGTGGCAATCGATAGTTAGAAATCATAATTCAGTTTTGATTTGTTGTTTAATGACTGGATTGGCGACAGTCTTGTCGATCATTGAGGGTCTGGTCTTTCGGACATAATTGACAGCAATAGTAACCAAACGCTTAAACTCTTTGGCGTCGAAACGATAATTAGTAAACTTAGCGTCGGCTGAGAACTGAGGGTTTTCTGACTTGTAATTACTTTCCTGGGGATAGACTTTTGAGCGGTCAGTCCATGTCATGTAACGCACGCCTCGGAGTCGAGACAAGTCCTTATAGCAGTGCTCGTCGTCGCAGTTGTAGAGCTCCATCAGAACCGCCCAATCGGGCTGAAAGAGCGCGTGTGTCAGACCCGCTCCGTGTATACCAATCAACACATCGCTGTTGGCGCTGATTGTCATCTGTTTGTCAAACGACATCCAGTGATTGAAGTCGTGGATCTCCACCGACACGTCGGGCAGCGCTTGTATTTCGGCCATCAGTTCCGCTTCGTTCACAATCTGTCTGTATTTGGTTCGCCTCGAAATCATCGTTATTCGGACCAAATTGTCGTTTTGCGGAACCACTGCTTCGATGCCCAACCGGTGGATGAGGTGTCGATTGAATGCCCGAAAGAGTCCGCTCTGACGACAGCCGGGAATGAGTGGCATATTATAGTAAATGCCAAAAATCATTCGCGGAAGTAATGGCAGTATTAGGTCTCGAAAACACACTTTTTTGCCTTTGAATTGTCCGATATTGAGGACAGGGTTTCGTGTGAACGCATTCCACACGACACCGAAGTTTGAACGATAAGGATATGAATCCCAGACAACTATATTGTTGTCCGTAGAAAATGAGTTATTCAGATGAAGACTTGCGTACAAATTGATGAAATCACAGAAATGGTGATACATATTAACCGTTGCGTCCAATTTCATGATAAACGTCGGCTTTTCGACCCATTGGTCGCACTCTTCGTCGTCCGACAAAACACGGAAGTTCTCGATCTCCGCGAACCACGACTGGAGAGGACTCTTGTGCTGACCCTCGCTCTTGAGGTCGCGCTCGAGAAGATCGCAATTCCAACCGCCGATGTGTTCGCCTCTGAGAACGTCGTCCCGATATCTGACGGGTTCTTCCATTTTGGACAACATCTCAAAGTCAATCAAAATGTTTTTCGCCGAACAATACCTCATATATTGAGAGCATTTAAGCGATGAAATCAATTGCTTGCCGTTTGTTCTGGTCTTCGGTCGACAGAAATACTTCATTTCGGCGTTTCTTTGGCTGACATAACCGAAGTCCGCCGAATCCCAGAACACTTTGATGGCCTCCAACTCATTACGAGCCCAACCGTTGGTCTCTTCGGGACACTCGGGTCTTAAGTAGACGTGACTTTCATCGCAATCGCGTTCATAACCCCAACACTCGGCCCCCAAACCGGCGTTCACTTCACTGCAGATCTCTTTCTTCTTCAGCTGAATATCGTTGACATTGATATGTGTTTTGTTTGAATCCAACGCTGATATTGAAAGACATCGTTCATCAGATACGGGACACCCATTCAATGGTAACTCACTTTCGATGGTAAACGAGTCCAAGTCTTGTCGTTCGCATAAACTCTTCAGTAATTGGTATTCATTTCTGTTGTTTCTCAACCAATACTTCAAGTGATCCGAAGGAAGCGATGGTATAATCAGACAATCGTTGATTGAAATTAAGTAAAAGTTTAATAAATTAATTAATAAATAATGTTTTGTAACGAGAAATGAATTCATCTCTCATTTCCACACAAAACACAAACTTATGTCACAAACAATTGTTTCAAAACCGACTCAAACCACACGTCGAGCAGTCATTATAGTGACCACAAATGTGGCGGATGTATGGCTTAGCGCATAATGTGGTGCATATGTTATGCCTTCACTTAAACCGCACTTCTTTATTGCGAATGCCTTTACATTCAAGTGAATGATGCCATTCATGGCCGACACAGATATGACTGTGCGATGCCTTTCCACACATATGTTGTTCTAAATGTCTCTTTTTGTTTGATTGTCAAACTTATTGTGCGAAAAGCCTGCGATTGGCCTCTATTTACGCTATAATCGAGTTTTAATTAGCATTTTATGGACAAAACAATAATCAAACTTAATTCACAATTAAATCACATTTATTAAAAAATTATTTTTAAGTTAAAAATAAGTTTTTTTTGTTATAAATTCAATTTTAATTTAATTTTATAATAAATAAAAAACATTGAGAATGTTATCAAAGGCTACTAAACTTATGAAATAAATAGTAATGTAGTCACGGTATTATTTAATTTAGTGCCAGTAATAGTAATTATTCATTCAAAACAGAGTATATTTATATTATACAATAACTTCTCGTTTATTATATTAAATTCTGTTTAATGAATAAATGTTTACTATTTTCAGTCCAATGAGTTATTTCTTTCTTGTCAAATGTATTGAGAAATACTGTATATATTATTTAAAAAACATGATTTCAAAGTACAAATGCTATCACTTTAGTCATTGAGTAGAATTCTCGGTCATTAGTTCCCGTTTAAACTGTTCTCTCGTCTCAGGCAACATGTCTTTCGTGATGTAATCAAAGACACAATTAGTGATGGTTTCAATCATTTTGGTCACAACATTGGCGTCGGACTCACTCTCGAGTCGAACGCAAAACAGTTTCTCGAGCGGACTCTTCTGGTCGTCGGACTTCACTTCTGGTAATTCTATTTGAATGACAGGCTTCGGAGGGCCGGGCGATGGACTCGGCGTTTGTACGTAACTATAATTGCATGCAATTTGATCTAAAGAACCACTGCCTATAGCGTAGTGTTGTGGCACCGGTTGGTGTTTCACTTTGTACTGTCCCCTCCCGACCACTAATTCCAGTTCAAAGGCCTGTTTGGCCGCTTCCAGCGATAACTCCTTCGTTTCGACCGTAAATTTGTTGCCTTCTTTCGGATGAATTCGTTTCTATAAAATTATAATTCATTTAATAAGAGTTTCAATAATGAAATATATAAAAACTGACGATAAAATTAGTCCTATGAGCGTAACCGCAGACATGGGTAATGACTTCGCCAGATGTGGTGAATGTGCGACAAAGTGTGCACTCGTATAGACGAGCTTTGGATGGGTTCGGGTCGATGTATTCGCAGATAAAGTCCAGTCCAATCACGGGTTTACTACACATTCTTAACTGTTCGGCCAATTGTTTGTGAAGCTCTAAGTGCTCTGAAATCAATGCCAGCGATGCGATAGAAATATCACAATTCTGTCAAAAATATTTGAATCCCATTAATGAAATTTATTTTATATAATTATAACAATGATTGCATTATTACTTCGCAGACATAAGCATTTGGTCCGATGCCGTCCTTAAGCCGAATACCTTCATTGAAATACTCATTCTTAATAACATTACTTATTTTATTCAATTCCCCCTTTCGGGCCAAAGCAACCCTCGTTTCGCCTAAATATTCATTAAGAAAATAATTAACTAATTTGTTGATAATTATAATCAAATCATTACTTATTCTCTCGGATTTAATGGTAAACTTAGCGTCAATTCCTTTGAAATTGTCTCCAATTTTGGTCTAAATATGACAAATAGTAAAGCAATGAATAATTAAAACCAATTAAATGCAAAACCAATTGAATAAAAGTGACAAACTCTGTGGTGTTTGGGTGTCTCGACGTGTCTTTCGGCGGCGTTTAAGTTATTACAAAACACTTCACAGAAGAGGCAGTAAAAGCCATTCAATTCGTTTTGAGTCCTTTTGTCCATTCCTTCGGACAACAGTTTTTGAGATCTCGTTTCCTCTGACTTTCGCTGAGACTCGATATCCGACTCGACTTTTATGTTGACTAAAATATTATTGCCCGACATTTGGTTGACCTGTTGTTGAGCTGTGACGGGCGGCACCGGTAGTGGAAACAATGGCGCTCTGGAAGGGGGCGGCACAGGCATCGGTACGGCCACCGGTGGCACCATTTGTGGCACAGTCGGTGGCGGCACAGGTTGTGGCACCGGTTGAGACATTTGTGAGTATGTCGTCGGTATGGGATATTGTGGAACCGATTGATTGTTAAATGCATAAGAATTCATTTGTTGAGGTCTTTGAAGTGCTGTTAATGAAGACGAGGGATGATATGGTTGGTTAGGTGTCGGCGCCGGTGCTCTGTTGGCGTTTGGCATATATGACTGGTGTTGTGACGGCTGTCCATACGGTTGTTGATTATGATTAGGTGTCGGCAAAAGACCCGTTTGTGGTCTCGTAGACATCGGTTGGCAATAATTATTTGCGGTCGCGTTTTGGGGGTTATATTGTCTGCAAATACATCAATGTTTTGAGCAAAAAAATCAAACAATAGATCCATTACTCAATACCTGATTGGCTGGGATTGAGTACCATTTGAATAATCAATCACTTGAGCCCTGTATTGATTGGCCGCCGGACCAGGAGTTCGGTTGTGACCAAAATAGGGCTGATTTCGGCGATAATAGCTGTTATGGGTTTCGTTATTAACATTGTGTCCGTTCGGCCGTCGGTTAGCATTGACTGCATTTCTGTGGCCGTAATTGTGGACCTGTTTTGGCTGCGACTGCGGACCCATTGGCGCCGCCATTGCATTAGTATTACTCACGAGTGAATGGTTAGTATTGGCGTCAAAACCATAATAATTATCATTCAATTGATTTGACATTTTATTCAAATAAATATTTTTTATTTAAAACTCTTTTAAACATAAAATGTTTGTCAAAATATTATACTTTTGGGAAAAAAGTACTCAATTATTGCATTAAAACTAATTAAACGTATAATTAAAACATTTTTTATAATTAATATTTAAGATTAAAGTTAAACACAATTAAAGTTAAACCACTTTTTGAGTAAAATATTTGATTGTTTTGAATGTGAAAAATCTGAATACAGTATGAAATCCAAAAATTACGCCAAATTTTTGTACGATTTTTGAGTGATTTTTTTTGTGACAAAAAAAGTTTATATTAATTTGTCTTTGAATTGATTTGTAATTTAAATCTAAATTTTAATTAAATTAAACTTAATTTCATGTCTCCTTCACTATCACTAGTGTTCAAAGTTTTTGTTCACAAATACCGCTCTTTTCGGACATTTAAGTCTCGAGTGTTTGAAAAATGAGTTCATTTTCAGACCAGTTGTCAAACAAACTTCAATAAAATGGTCCAACTTTTTGATGGGCTTTTTGCGGTCAAAATAAGTGGTCAAGTCTTCGGCCGTCAACTTATCGGCGTTTTCGTTGTCGTGATGTCTCTTCAGATGCTCTCTCGCCGTCTCATTGAGACAAAACTCGGTCTTCTTGTCCTCCATATCACAGTCAATGCAAACGTACGGAAAGTATTGGAAGTGTTGGTGTAAGTGATTGCGAATGTAGTCCTCATTCACTGCCTCTTTCAATGTCTTATAAGGAGAAGTTCTTCGCTTCGTATCACTGGTCGTATCTGTCGTTTGATTCCTCCGACGCTTAATAGTATCACAAACGGGACAAAAGGTAAGGTATGTGCGGATCAACTGAGAAGTCAATTGGCACTCATTTGGCTTATATTCGACGTAATGGTCGCACCACTTCTTGGCGGTCATAAACTCATCCAAATATAGCATTTTGTTTCGATCCAAATGTCTTGAGTTATGACTTCTATAGTTCGCGAGTGAAGTAAACTTTTGATGACATTCTCCGCACTCTATATAGACATCCAAATGAATCAAATAGTGGTTCTTCGCCGCCTCTGCGGTCACACAGATCTGAGGGCAGAGAATACACACATATTTATGACAACTATCACTGCATTTATTCTCTGTCTTTATGGGTGTCATCGGTTTGAATGGTGTGAATGACTTCAATACACTCTCTGTTATCAATTGTTCTTCTGTTTTCAATGTTGCCTTTGGACGCGTTGTCTTCGGGAAACCCATGGCTTCCATTGGCTGCGATGTGTTGAAGCGCAACATTTTTATCGATGAATCATTTCTTATGAGTGCTATTCTCTTCAGTGGAGCCGTTGTTTTCACTGAACTTTTTGGCCGCATGTGAGCCACTGTTTTCAATTGATCCATTGTTTTCTTTGTCAATAGACCCGATCTCTTCATGCCATACATTGTGGCGATTAGTTTCCTTCTCATCGATGAATCCGTGGTCTTCAGTGAATCCAATGTCTTCAGTGAATCCGTGGTCTTCCGTGAATTCAATGTCTTCACTGAATACGATGTATTCATTGAATCCGTGGTCTTCTGTGAATGGGTTGTGTTGAGTGGATGTGTTGTTGTAGTGGTTGGAAGTGTTTGAGTGATCGCATGGAAGTCCTGTTCGTCATCCGAGTCCGAAAGCTCTATAATTTTGGACGAATCGCCCATTCCTTCGGTGAAACTCTTAGTCCACCAGTGGTTGGCCTTCTGGTCGACGACGCGCTTCCTATTGGCCATCACTGGTTGGGATCCGCTGTTAATTCGGTTCACATTTCGTCTAATAATTTCCGATGGTTTCAATGTCTTGGGATCCGTTGTCAACGAGTGATCACATGATGTCTTGTGGCCACTCCTCAACAGTTCCATTGTTTTGGACACTAATTATAATCAATTGATTGACTAAACAAACCATTGGTTTGTGTTTTCAAAAGCAAATCATTAAATTGTGATTCAAATGAATGCAACGTTTGATCCAAACATCAAAACAATAATAAAACATCACTTAAAACATGACAATCATCTCAAATGCCTGTCATATGATTGGTTCACAACTCTTATGAGGCATTAGAACAGTGACTGCGACTGCGCTCTGACTGCGACTACACTGCGATTCCAAGCGATTACAAACGTATTTCCAATCATTTTCAATGACTTCATGTTTGCATTGCGTTTACATAACTTGTATTGCATTACCAGTACTACTATTAGTGCCAAATGTGGCCATTAGTTGACATTATAATGGGTTATGCAATACATTAGTTACTCATTCGCTATAACAGAGTTCACTAATGGTATCACAATAGGCCGGACACTATGTGCGCACAAATGGATGAGTTGTGTGTTTTTGCAACAAAACTTTATTTCATTTATTTGGAACCGCAATTCATTAGCAATCATGTTGTACACAGTTATAGGGTCGTTCTGCCCCCACCCCCTCCCGCTTTCTCTATGGGGTTTTAACATGGGATCCCAGAATATGTTTTTGGTTATACTTTATTATAACATGGGGCTAATGTTAAGTCTATGGCAATGCTAATCCTAGTGTTTTGCATCACCCGAATTGTGGTTAAGTCATAGTAAGGCTTGTGAGCCTTGTTTAGAATTTAATAATTATTTGGATAAATAAAATTAATAAATAGTAAAACACAATATGTTTTTGGTTTATATGAAACAAATTTCAAAATATTTAAATATACAGTACATGTATGTATGTCAGTAAATCACGGGTCTATGACATTTGCTCGAAGGACATTTGCTCGAAAGACATTTGCTCGAAAATATTTGCTCGAAAGACACTTGCTCGAAGACAAATGCTCGAAGACATTTGCTCGAAGACATTTGCTCGAAAAAATTAACTTTAATATAAATTAACTTTAATTATAAAATTAACTTGTTACGCCTAATCAAACTTATCCAAACTAAACTAACTAACTCTTATTTAATAATATTATTTGTAATATTTACTAATTTAATGTATTTAAAGCAAATTAAATAAAAAATTTTCGAGCAAATGTAAACTTGTTACGCCTAATCAAACTTATCCAAACTAAACTAACTAACTCTTATTTAATAATATTATTTGTAATATTTACTAATTTAATGTATTTAAAGCAAATTAAATAAAAAATTTTCGAGCAAATGTTTTCGAGCAAGTGTCTTTCGAGCAAATGTCTTTCGAGCAAAAGTCTGCCTCCGATGTAAATCACACATCGATTATCATTAAATGATGTGAAATGTTTAATACATTACACTTTCACTGCGAGAATAAAAATATATAAATTTCAGTATTTGTGAGCAAATATTCGTCAAATTGTAAAAACATTAAGTTAACAGTTAATCCATAGAGTATTCAAGCATTTAAATTTTTACAATTTAATTGTAAAAACATTTATAATTAAGTTATTTATGGGATGGGAAGCGGGGGTGCATTCGGTACGGCGTGTATGGGCTGTGAGTGAAACATTATGGTATTATCGGTATTACTGTTAGGCACTCGAGTATACGGTAAGAAACCTCTGGATCTCATATATCCAGTCATTTGTTGTGGTATTTCACGCAACACTTCTTTGGCCAGATCTGCCTCCGCTCTAATGAATCGGCCGTTTTTGTTGACAAACTTATTGATGGGCACGAATTGCACGATATCTCTGTCGGCGTACTCGCCGTACAAATGCAGTCTCACGTAATCCGAGTCCAACTCATCCATTGCGGCGAAGTTCGCGTTCCCGACGCCCACTATAATGATAGACATCGCGAGTTTGGACGCCTTAATGATCGCCCGCTTCGTGTGAATCATATCGGAGATAATGCCATCCGTTATGATCAACAAAACAAAGTAATGCTTTCCGTTGTCGTATTGCCGGGCAATGGATGCCGTGTTATTGATAACGTCGGCGAAGTTTGTCGGCCCGTAAAGTGTGACCGAAGATAATGTTTTGCGGTAGTGGTCGAGCACTTCAGTCACTCCACTGCAGTACGGATGCGATTGACTGCCATTCAAGTGGAATAGATGTGACACTTCCCAAGTCGGCGGGATCTTCGCTCCGAATCCAAACGCCGGATAAATACCGGCGCTATTGTAAGGCTCTATCACTTGGCCAACACTTCTAAGGGCTATCTGGTATGGGTTGGGTCGGCCCGAGTTATCCATATAATGCAGTGATTGCCGATTTTTTGGCGGGCCGTTAGAGGCCGTGAAATCGATGGCAACCGCGAAATGCATTTGAGTTCCGCCACGAATATAGTCGAGAAAAGTGATCTCTTCGGCCACTGAAATAGTGACCACTTCAACGAATCCACTATTCGTGTAATTTTGGTCATTCTTTTTCTTCTCATTTACAATCGGATAACTGTTTTCACCAGTATTTTGAGTGAGTTGTCGCAGATTTGTGAAACAACTGCCGATTAGTTTGTGGTCACCGTTGGATCGCTTATCGAAACAATCGATTTTAATAGTTCTGTCATAATCTCCATTACATAGGGATCTGACTCTCATAGTGATGGGCATCCAAAGGGGGTTCTGCGTTGAAAAGACCGCTTTTGTCTTCATGACCACAGAATAGGTGCCGTCTTCGTTAGAGCGCGAAAACACCAGAAACGGGTCATTACTACACATACACGACATCTTCTTCAGCGATTTGGCCCTAAACTCCATGTGAACTATTTGTTTACACGTCGATAACTCTTCGGTCACAATAATAATCTCTCCGTTGCCGACCATTCCCGACAACTTCTTGGCGAACTGACAGCCGGGATAAGCCATAATATCGGCTAAAGTGGTTTCGTAATGTCCGAGCGATTCTTTGCCATTGGGATCGACGTCCCAGACCTCGAACCGTAACTTCTGTACGGTTTCGAAGCTATAGTTAATGATAAACTTGTTGACCCATTCGGGGTTCAGGCTATCGGTAATGGTTTCGGTTCTCCCGATCTCGTAGTAACTCTTACTCCAGGCGTCACTCATCTGAACCAAACAGAAGGGATCTGATTTAGACGTAATGTCTCTATTGAGAAGATTACGACACGAGAGAGTCATCTCTATCTGAGATGTGGGCAAACTTGAATTCCCGCCGCCGGTGGCCGATGTCTGGGCCAGTGTCTCAAAGGGTAACATCATTTCGGTGGTCACGTGTCCGGGACTTATGATTCGCGAGTAGTCTTTAGACCATTTGTGTTATCAATTCATTAGGCGTTAAGTTATGTACACTTATTTATATACTATAGCTGCTATAGTATAGCAAATGACATCTAAAAAATATATGAAATTATATTTAAAAATTGTGATTACATTTCAAATGTTTGCGGCAATAGTTTGTCCGTAATTGTGATATTACGGGCATAATAAAGGTATGATTGACGCAACAAATGTCTATTTATAACACAAATCGATGACAACGTCAGAGACGTGTCATTCATTCGATACAAAACATAGAATATTTCTTAACACAACAACAATAGTCAAGAATATTCTGTAAACCAATGTTTATTATTAGTTATTTAATAATTATTAATAGTTATAAACATGTTTACATGTTTAGAGAGTGTCTGTCATTTTTGCAATCATTTTAAATGTTAGCATGTCATTACATTTTATGCATTACATTATATTTAATAATAAAATACAAATTTGATGATATTTATTATAATTGACACAAGAATAATAATATAAAAGAAATATAAATAAAATGAGAAATACATATAATAAATGAAATGCAATGTTGAGTCCAAAATAGATGATGATAAAAAAAAGTGTTGGATGTATTGTTCACATACACCAAAGCTGGTTATCCCAACAACGCCTCTCATCCTAACAATCAATACAATTGGGAAATATTAATAATTTTGAATTCAATCGCAACCGAAATGAATACTTACTTCAAAAGTTGTTTCTCTATAAGAATTTAATTTGGTTTTCAAATCACTGTTTTCCTGACGAAACTTTTCCATCTCTTCAATGAGAAGTTGAATGCAATTATGTCTGTGAACGTCACCCATAATGAGTCCACAAGTGGTGCACTTCCTGTCGGGATCGTAGACACAGGCGCTCATGTGTTGCGAGAGATCTTTCAATGCGCTCACGTGTTGACAGCCGTAGGACTCAAACTCGCAGCGAATCTCCAGGTCTTTCATGCGGTCGCAAACGGTGTCCGACTTTTTCAGATCCGATTTGGAGAGAAGACTCCTGTCGTACGGACACGTTGTACTGCAGGTCAACCACTCGTTGATGCAGTCATAACAGTACAACTGTTTGCAACACTTGGCGGCGAATGGATTGTTAAGAATACCCAAACAGATACCACACATGAAGTCATCCTTTTGGGATTCACTTATATTAATGAATCGTTTGCTATCAAAACCCGGCATTTCCTCTAAAGATAAAATTATATGTTTTACTTAATTATACTGTATTTGTATTATATGTTAATTCTTGGATAGGATTTGCAATTTGTATTGAATGATAAAGTTTTGCAAAGTTTAGTCTTTATATACACCAATCGAGACGATCACTGGATTGAGAGCCAAAAGTAAATAATAAAAATAACGGAAACTTTTCTCATGTGATAACAGAATGATTGCCTAATACTATATGTTGGGAGAGACTCAAGGTTTTTACTATTCGTCAGATGGAAAGCAATTTCCTTTTATTATATCATTTTTACCGTTGCATTAATGAGACTATTTTTAGATAGAAATCAATATATTATTTAATAAAGTTTTGTAAACATGAAATATTTGTCGTTAATTCACAAACAGAATAAATAATTGTCACAAATATGTTATGTATTGAATAAACAAATTTTATTATAACAATGTCGTATACAGTAATATACACATGTAAATTTTATCAATGTTTTTGAGCAAATTTGGTCTATGTACCATGATTGCGTTATTTTCATAAAATCTCTCTCTCTCTCTCTCTCTCTC
>CAJPIZ010000037.1:11331-46437 GCA_905368565.1 Medioppia subpectinata
AAAAAATCACATCATTTAAATATAAGTGTATACTTTTTAGTACAAAATGGATTTTATAATGCACAATCATTTAGAACAATTAGTTTAAATCAACAATATGTTCTTTGGCTTAAAAATCCAAGAGATAAAACACAAGTGAATAGATTTGGAAGACAAGCCCATCCTTCAAATTCAAAATTTTTTGTAGATTGTTATAATGATGCAACAGCGCAGGCGTACGGTTATATAAGATATGATTGTACTCCCGATACGCCTGATCAATTCAGAATAATGACTAGATTAACTCCTGAGGAAAATAATGGCATTTTTTCACCGATAATTTACATGCCAATAATAGAGACTAGCCAATAAAATTTTAATTAATGATGTTGGATAAATCTATTGATATATTAAAACGTATAGCTAGTATTAAAAACCCCAAAAAGAGAACACAGTATTTAATAGATTTTGGAGATGAAAATATATACAAAGCATTGAAAGAAATTGCAATTAATTATAATCGTGGTAATATTAAATTAAATAGTAAACAAAATAGACAATTAAAAAAATATAATCGTATTTTAAAGCGATTAACTCAACGAAACAATAATAGTCAGAGCAAAAAGAGGTTAATTAAACAAAGTGGGGGTTTCCTACCTATTTTAATTCCTACAATTGCTTCCATTATATCATCATTAATTCGATGAGTTTTCATAAAATGGCCGTCGTACCCATAGGTACTACAGGAGATAATAAAGATTTATTACAAATTATATTAAAACTGGCAAAAATTAATGCCTATGATAATAATTTAAATATGAAAATTAAAGGGAATAAAAATGTAGACATTATTGATTATTTAAGTATATTAAGTAATAACAATAAACATTCATTAGAGCATATCAACGAGTTTAGTAAATTTCTTATAAAAGCAGGTGTCAATGAAAATTTAATTAAAAATACTGAAGTTAAAAATAAAATAAATAATATTAGTGGATTATATACAAGCATTTCTCCAATTAAAAATAGACTTAATTGGGTAACTGTTGAATAATGAAAATAAAACAAATGTTTAGTTGCAGTTATATATCTAAAAAATGGACTAAATTTAAACAATTGTTTGTATGTACATCAGAAGATTGTAATTGCTCTGATCCGGCTTGCGTTGATGCGTCAATCTTGGGATGTATGCTTTGTTGCCAAGTTAGTGGTTGTATTGTTTGGTCAATTGGTAAATGTTTTGGTTTGTCATAAGTAATAATAGTAATAATTGTTTTATTTAAATGAGACTAACAATGGAAATTGAAAATGTATTAACTGGAATCTATTATGATCAGTCACACCCCAGTAGTTATTCTACAGCAGTTAAATTGTATAAATCAGCTAAAGAAGAGTTACCAAACCTTACACTAAAACAAGTTAAAAATTGGTTATTAGGTCAGTTCACATATACATTACATAAACCTGTTAGACGAGTGTTTAAACGAAACCCAATCGTTGTTGAATGTGTTGACCAACAATGGGAGGCAGATTTAGTAGATATGCAAGAATTCAAGCGTGTAAATAAAGGCTACAATTATATTCTTACAGTAATTGATGTCATGTCTAAATATGGATGGGCACAACCCATGAAGAAAAAGACTGGCCTAGAAATGGTTAAAGCATTTAAAAATATAATTAATTCAAAACGAAAACCATTTTATTTGCGTACAGATCAGGGGAAAGAGTTTTTGAATAAAGAATTTAACACATTTCTAAAACATAATGACATATATCATTTCACAAGTAAAAATAAGGACATTAAATGCTCAATTGTAGAGCGCTTTAATAGGACATTAAAGGGGAAAATGTTTAAATACTTTAACACAGTATTTAATAGATTTTGGAGATGAAAATATATACAAAGCATTGAAAGAAATTGCAATTAATTATAATCGTGGTAATATTAAATTAAATAGTAAACAAAATAGACAATTAAAAAAATATAATCGCATTTTAAAACGCTTAACTCAACGAAATAATAATAGTCAGAGTAAAAAAAGATTAATTAAACAAAGTGGTGGTTTTCTACCTATTTTAATTCCTACAATTGCTTCCATTATATCATCATTAATTCGATGAGTTTCCATAAAATGGCCGTCGTACCCATAGGTACTACAGGAGATAATAAAGATTTATTACAAATTATATTAAAACTAGCTAAAATTAATGCCTATGATGATAATTTAAATATGAAAATTAAAGGAAATAAAAATGTAAACATTATTGATTATTTAAGTATATTAAGTAACAACAATAAACATTCACTAGAGCATATCAACGAGTTTAGTAAATTTCTTATAAAAGCAGGTGTCGATGAAAATTTAATTAAAAATTCTGAAGTTAAAAATAAAGTAAATAATAGCAGTGGATTATATACAAGTATTTCTCCAATTAAAAATAGACTTAATTGGGTAACTGTTGAATAATGAAAATAAAACAATTGTTTAAGTGCAGTTATATATCTAAAAAATGGTCAAATGTTAAACAAACATTAGCATGGCAACCAGGTGATAATAGCTGTTCTGATCCGGCCTGTTTTGAAGCGTCGGTCATGGGATGTATGCTTTGTTGCCAAGTTAGTGGTTGTATTGTTTGGTCAATTGGCAAATGTTTTGGTTTGTCATAAGTAATAATAGTAATAATTGAATTTTATTTAAATGAGACTAACAATGGAAATTGAAAATGTGTTAACTGGAATATATTATGATCAGTCACACCCGAGTAGTTATTCTACAGCAATTAAATTGTATAAATCAGCTAAAGAAGAGTTACCAAACCTTACACTAAAACAAGTTAAAAATTGGTTATTAGGTCAGTTCACATATACATTACATAAACCTGTTAGGCGAGTGTTTAAACGAAACCCAATTGTTGTTGAATGTGTTGACCAACAATGGGAAGCAGATTTAGTCGATATGCAAGAATTCAAGCGTGTAAATAAAGGCTACAATTATATTCTTACAGTAATTGATGTCATGTCTAAATATGGATGGGCACAGCCCATGAAGAAAAAAACTGGCCTAGAAATGGTTAAAGCATTTAAAAATATAATTAATTCAAAACGAAAACCATTTTATTTGCGTACAGATCAGGGGAAAGAGTTTTTGAACAAAGAATTTAACACATTTCTAAAACATAATGACATATATCATTTCACAAGTAAAAATAAGGACATTAAATGCTCAATTGTAGAGCGCTTTAATAGGACATTAAAGGGGAAAATGTTTAAATACTTTACAGCTAAAGGCAATAGAATTTGGCATAATATACTTAATGATTTATTGCATGCATATAATAATACAATTCATCGATCAATTAAAATGACTCCCATTAAAGCAATAGATACAGATTGTAACATATTGTTTAAACATTTATACAAATCAGATAATTATGATACATTATATAATATACAACCTAAATCTAAATTAAGACTAAATGATACTATTCGTAAAAAGTATGCTAAACAACCCTTTGATAAGGGTTATTATCCTAATTGGACAGATCAAATTTATAAGGTTTCTGACACAATTAATAAACCTGTCAAACCAGTATATAAAATCAAAGATGAGTTAAATAACATAGAAAATCAAGCACTATACCCTGAAGAAGTTCAACAAGTTAATGAAAACTTGTTTCGTATTGAAAAAATTATTAAAAGAAGAACAAGGAATGGGGTCAACGAATGTTTAATTAAATGGTTAAATTATCCAGACACATACAATTCATGGATCCCTAATTCTGACATAAAAAAGTTATAATAGTTGAAAATAAAATCTTAATATAGAGTAATGGCAGAAAGTCATTCAAGTATTGGATATTTTATTGTTGACTCGAATACTCAAGTTATTGATTATCCAAAGTTTATTAGAACTATAAAAACAATACATTTCAAGTTTGAATACTTGACAAAAGATGTAAATTTTGTTCAAGTATTAATAGATATACCCAATATACTAGACAAGATAATGATCGACTGCCTCACTAAATACAATAAAGAAGACATATTTAGTTTATATTTATATAACGCTATTGATTTTAATAATTATCAATATTATAATTCTCATAAAATAAAATATTACGATATAGATACCATAATGGATAAATTAGATTGTATAGATAATGATTTTAAAATTAATTCATTCACTAAAAAATATATAGATACAGGTATTGTACTTAAAATATTTATAAAAACAAATAAAAATCTATAATAGTACCTTATTTGTATAATTTATTCATAATAATGTCTAATTCATTCCATTTAACGTTGACTAATTTTAAAGATTATGACCAGGACAATAATCTGTCAGATTTTACAAGAAATTTTCAAGGTTTCACTCCAAATTTCAAAGATGGGTGGGAAGTCGCATTGACCGAGATATCATACCCTAGGAGTTGGCCTTCTCTGCCATACGATCAATCAGTTAAATTAGTATATTTTGACCAATCAGATTCAAAACCAAAATCTACACGCGAAGTGGTAATTAAAGCTGGGGAATATAAAATAGAAAACATGATTGATTTAGTAAACAATGCTATAATTGATATATCCACTAATCTTGATGAAGCAACAAAGAAAAATTGGAGTAAATATAAAGCATATCTTAAATGGAAACCATATTTAATATATTATGATGACAAAATTGAATATCATCCTGGAGATTTGACAAATGATGATGGGATGAAAATACTAATTTATCCAGTATTTTCAGATATATTAGGTAATGTTCTGTGTATGCCATCAGAAAGAATTTATAAATATATACATACTAATTATGAAAAATATAAAAATTATATTAAAGAAAACAAACCACTTGAAGTTTTAAGTGTAGAAAAATTAATAAGTGAAAAGTATTCTAAAAAAAGTCACAATTTAATAAATTGGTTGGATTCGTTTGATGTAAAAACAGATTTAGTTCATTGTCATTATATTGATGGTAAAGAGTTTGTCGATAGTGAAGATACTTTCACAGTACTTCGTAAAATTTATGATAATAAAAAGTATTTAGAGGATTGTACACAGATTCATCAAATATTTAAAAATCCTTATTATCACCCATTGGCTACGCAGACTTTTAAAAATATTAACATTAAATTAATGAGAAATAATAAATTAGTTCCTTTCCTTTATGGTGAAGTGTTTATACATTTAAATTTTAGAAGGGTTGAAGATATTAAAAGTATACCTCTTGGAACTGATGACCCCCACAATAGACCTTGGGAAGATAGAATTTTATATCAACCACAAAAAGTAGAAGAAGATAAACATGTTAAACAAATACATGCTGCTATTGAAATCGATAAAACTGGAAAAAATCCTTTAGATAAGAGGAAGTCTAGTGGAAAAAATGATGCAAGTAACAAACCTTCTTTAGATACTATAAATAATAAACAAAATTCAAGTATAAAAAATGATGATGATGAAAATCCTAATCCTTATGATGTCGCATTAGTGTAGTGATCAATTAATGTAATTTATTAGATGATCAATAATAGTAAGTTATTAATTTCAAACATTAACGATGGAGTATATAATTAATAAAAAATATCCCAATGATATAAATGTAAGCATAGAACTCTGGAAAAATGGTAAAATAGTTCCTTTTAATAGTGGTAAAATGAATATCATTTTACATTATAAAAAAGGTATTTACAGTTCTCCTTCTGAAGTCAGTTGTGTATCTATAAATAATAAAATTAATCATGGTTATGATGTTAAAATAAATACTTATATTAATAATAGTAAGTTAGTCTTTAATAAAATTAAAAATGGATAATTTTTATATGACCTTACCCTCAAATGTTAAAAGCACTATATATGATAACACAGTTGCTAATTACAAAACACAATTAGCACATAGATTAATATTACCAGGGGATTGGGAAGTAGGATTATCAACAATTAGTTATACAAATTCCTGGTACAATATTCCATATAAAGAATTAATTAAAATTAAATATTTTATGAATGGAAGCATACATTATCTTCCGTATCCTGTTATTCTAAAAAAGGGGTATTATAGCAGTATTGATGTATTACTCGGGACATTAAATTCAGCTCTTAAAATGCTTGAAGATAAAGAGAATACACAGGACCGTAAAAGACATAGATATATAAGAGAACATCCAAAGGAATTTAAAGATTTAGTCGCAACAAAACCTGATCCTCAAATACTGGATCAACTCCGAAAGGATAGAATCGAATTTTGGGATAAAACAAATAATGATCCTAACGTTGATGCGGAGCAAAAAGCAATGATGGCAAGTGAAATTGGGACTAAACTAAAAGAGGAAATTGATAAAATGAATTTAAATACTAAATATGAAGACAAATTAGTGAAAGCAATACCTATTGAATTGCCTAGATTTCATCAAAGCACAAATTTTAAAAATATGGAATGTCATTTAAAAAAATATAAAGGAGGGTATGTATTTCCTGAAATGACATATGATTTATGCCGAATGATGGGAATAAATAAAGATACCTTTGATAAACAATCTCAAGCATATTTAGATAAGTGTATAGCAGATTATAATGCTTCTAAAGATAAACCCAACTTTGAGCCTAATCTCCCCAAAGAATATAATAAATCAATTATGTATGGCACAGGTCTTCCAGAAGTTAATTCATGCTTGCATTCATTATTTTTGTATAGCGATATTGTTAAACCATCATTTGTAGGTAATAGTGTAACTCAGTTATTGCGATTTATTGAAATTCCCCCAAAGTCTGAATTTGGTGAGCAAATAGTACTTACATATCCAGATATACACTATTATCCTGTAAATTCCAAAGAAATTGAAACTATTGAAATTGATATTAAAGATGATACAGGTGAAAGAATACCATTTTTATATGGTCGAACTATATGTAATTTACATTTTAGAAAGAAAAGGTACAACAGTTATGATTAGTTTATAATAGAGTGTATGTTGAATGAAAATGTAAAAATGTCAAATCCATATATTGAATATTATAATAATCAGATCGGAACTGGACTTGCGGCATTCCAAGGAGTCCGTGTTCAAAGAGGTCATGGGTTTTTCGGACGACTAATTGGTGGAATAGGCAGTTTTATTAAAGCCTTGGCTCCAAGTCTGTTTAAAGCTTCATTACCGTCGGCAATAGGGTTTTCCCAAGATATAATAGAAGGTAAAAATTTAGGAGAAGCGGCTAAATCTAGATTGACCGAAGCGGGTAAAAGCGCAGCGACCACTACATTAGATCATATTAAATCACGGATTCAGAAAGGATCTGGTATACCCAGGCGTAAACGTAAATCACATATCCATTTCACAGGAATAGTTAAAAGGAAAAAAATTATAAAGAAAAAAAATAAAAAGAAAAGAGCTTATAATAGGAAGCATAGATAATTAAATTTATATAACAATTAATTTAAAATGCCCCATATAACAACTCTACCAGAGTTTGATATATTTTCAGTGCCCCCCACTCAGCAGACTATTGAAAAGACTACAGTATCTGAATATAGACCCATAGCTGCACTTACAGATAGTTCTGCCCCTATTGTTATAGAGGTAAGCTCAGGAATTGATGAATATATTCAGTTAAGAGACACTTTGTTATATTTTAAATTAAAAGTTAATATCAAGAAAGCCGATGGCACTGTAACAGGTTTATCTGCAGCTGATTGGGCAAAAATCCAACCAGTTAATAATTTAATGCATTCATTGTTTAAAACAGTTGATCTAGATATTGATGGAAAATCTACAACTTTTTCATCGCAAATGTATCATTACAAGTCATATTTTGAAAATTATTTAGGTTTTACTGGTAATTCAAAAGATGGTTTTATGTCATCAATAGGTTGGTATCATGATGAAGAATACAAAACTGAACTTAAAGATACACAAGTTAAATTAATAACTCCAAAAACATTTCATGCAGATGGGAGTGGACACATAATTTGTCTTATGGGTAAATTAAATTTAGATTTAGCATTTCAACCAAAAGCATTATTAGGCGGAGTTAAATTAAAATTTACATTAGATCCAAACAAACCAAATTTCTATTTGTATAATAAAGATAATACATTAAGCGTTAATGTTGAATTCAAAGAATGTATTTTATATATAACTAAATCTAAAATTAATCATAGTATAGTTGAAGCGCAAAATTTAGCATTAATGAAAGGAACTGCAAAATATCCAATTATGAGAGGAGTTGCCAGATCATTTCTTATAAATAGTTCTGTAAATGAAATAACATTAGACAATTGCATTAGAGGTCAATTACCTAGACGTGTGTTTATAGGCTTAGTAGAGCATGATGCAATGAATGGATCTATAAATACAAACCCATATAATTTTGAACATTTTAATCTAAATTACTTATCATTGTCTGTTGATGGTATACAGTACCCATCAATCGCATACTCCCCTGATTTTACAAATAATTGTTATAGTAGAGAATTTATGGGGTTATACGATTCATTAAATCAACTTACAACAGACTCAACGCTATCACTTAATTATAAAAATTATGCAAAAGGAAATACAATATATGGGTTCAATTTAGGTCCTGATCCTATTGATGATTGTAATAAAGTAGGTTATGTTAACCCTCCGCAGACAGGAGCTATTCGATTGCATCTAAAATTTAGTGCACAATTAACAAAAAATGTAAATGTTATAATGTACTGTGAGTACGATAATATGGTAGAAATAGATGCAACTCGAAATGTAATGGTAGATTATTATTAATTTACAATACAAATCTAAAATTGTCTAAACATAGGAGTGGTCAGTTTGATATAACTCTTAAACCATAGGAGCTGTAAAAAATTTTATTTTAGATTTATGCTTATATATATTAGGGCTATATATTTTGAAAATATTTTTAATAAATTACAGGCCGAATTTGAGATATCATTAATTAAAAGTTAAAAAAGTTAAAAAATTAAAGTTTTTTGAAAAATCGAGTGGTCAGTTGCATATAACTTTTAAACCATAGGAGGTGTAAAAAATTTTATTCCTGATTTATACTCAGCTATATTAAGGCTATATAATAGAAAAATATTTTAAATAAATTACAGGCCTAATTTTAGATATCATCAATTAAAAGTCAAAAAAAGTTTTAAAAATTAAAAAATTGCATATAACTTTTAAACTATAGGAGCTGTAAAAAATTTTTATTAATAAATTATGCTCACCTATATTAGGGTTATATAATAGGAAAATATTTTTAATAAATTACAGGCCGAATTTAAGATATACCTAATTATATAAGTAAAATATATTAAAAATCAAATAAATATATATATAAATAAACAGAGAGTGAGAGAGAGAGAGAGAGAGGTGTTACATAACGGAATCATTGAACCATACTTTGTGTTAATTATATACACTACATTATATTAAATAGTTATTGTAGTTGTATATACGCATCATGAACCATAACTAGTGTAAATTATATATATTACATTACATTAAATAATTATTGTGGTTTTGTATACACATGAGAAAACACAAGTCAATTAAATACGGGAGCGACACGCTTGAGATGCTTGACTGATTGCAGGCTATATATTTATACTTGTATGCAATATAATAACCTATAATAGTTAAAAAAATATTTTTTTTTAATTAAGAGATATTCAGTTACATATAACTTTTAAATTATAAGAGGTGTAAAAATTTTTATTTCTGATTTATGTACATCTATATTAGGTCTATATAATAGGAAAATATTTTTAATAATTTACAGGCCGAATTTGAGATATCATTAATTTATAATAGTAAATATATAATATTTAATCTATATCTATGGATTCAATTCAAATAAATAATATACTTAAAGATCTTACATGCTTTAAAGGGACATATGCTTGTGATAAGCTACCATCACATTCATATTTAGATCGTCCAATAGGTTTAATTATAAATACAGATCCAGCACACAAACCAGGGCAACATTGGGTGGCGTTATTTATTGATAAAGATAATCACGCAGAATATTTCGATTCCTTTGGACAGAAACCTATTGAGCAAATTTTTAAATTTTTAAAAATGCATGATATTAATAAATTTACTTATAATAATTCTATCATACAGTGCTTATTTTCAAGTAATTGTGGCTTATATTGTATTTTATTTATTAAATCTAGATGTAATTTTATTCCGTTTAATACATTCTTAAATATCTATAGTAGCAATCAGTGTTTAAATGATTTAATTACTCTTGATAGTATATAATAGTAACCTGTATTTTAAATTTATAATTAAAATGGATAAAATACGTAAAAAATTATCAATTTTCCGCAATTTACGTAAAAAGCAAAAGGGGTATAGAAAATTAAAAGCATTTTCTAGTTTGGACTCTGTTATACCTAATCCAGATGAAACATATAGAAGCTATTCAACTCCTAATCTAAGTTTTGTTAATCCATTATATAATCAAAAAGGCAAAGGCCGTAAAGTAATTAAAAGAAGGCGTCGCCGTAGACGTGTAGTAATTAAAAGACGTATAAAAATCAATAATAGGAAGGTTCGTAGGCGAAGGAGATATACTAAATAATATGGATAAAATATGTGCTATAATAGATTGTCAGGGGTTTCAATTTAAAGATAAATTTATTCCCCGCGAAGTGGCTATAGTAGGAGAATGTGAATTTGGGCCTAATGTAGGGCAATGTCAAGAATTAGATATAGAAATTGATTGGAATACATTAGGCAGAGAAGAAAAACAATTAATAATATACTCAACACAATATAAACATGGCTTATATCACAGACCATTTAACCCCGATAATGATTGTTTCTTACCAAAAGCAAAAGAAATTGAAACATTAATAAAAGTATGGTATAATTTATATGCAACAGAAGAAAAATCTTGTTTTGGATTCAAGGGTTATCAAATGGGAAATATATTACAATCAATTGGTATACCTTGTATTGATTTGGAAAAAGATTTAAATTTCCCGCCCTATGAATTAATACAAGATAAATATAAGGATACATATTTATGTGCTTATCATAAAAGACCACCTAATTGGAGAAACAATAGACTAGTGTGTGCATATAGAAAAGCTAATCATTTATATAGAGAGATTAAAAATATGCAGAATGAAATGAAATAAAATCTATAATAGTAACTAAAATTATGAAAAATATTAAAAATGTTCAACATGTGGAAATCAATACATGCTTTGAATTTAAGTAATAATAAAGATAAAGATTTTAAACTTGCTCAAATATTAGAGAGCAGAGATATGTGTTTAGTATTTGATGTACGGCAAACATTTAAAGGGAGGCGTACCAAAGCAGGTGTAAGCCTATTGGTACCTGAATTTGAATGGTTTAAAAATGTAATTTTATCAAATGATAAAAGAATATATAATCTTGAACATGGAAATAGAGTTATAAAAATTGATAAAACTCTAAATGAAACATTAATAACACTGATAAGGGCTGATAATACAGAGAGAAAACTACTTATAGAAGTTGACGAAATGAATAAATTAATATCAAATATAAATGAAATTGAAAACAAATTGATAAGTAGAGCTTTGGAATTGGAAGTCCCTACAAAGTTTTCCGAATTTAATTATATTAACCAATTTATTGAATAATATACAACAATTTATTTGTAAATAATCATTTTATTTAATAATATATAAAGTACATATTTTATATATAATAGTATAATATATATATAACTGTATATTGTATAAATGTAAATATATTGTTCACTATTACAATTATTGTAGTAATAAAATTTGATTGAAATATTAGCACAATAGTTGAGATATTTGGTCGGTGAATGGTGCACTGAAGTACCGTTAGAAATTTCCATCGATATATCGCTTAAAATAAATGTTTTGACAATTTTTTATTCAATGTATAGCATTATAACATAAATTGTATTTATATAAGTTTCATTTGATGTAGTTTTTGTAGATATTTTAAAGCATAATTAAAAAATATTTGTTCAATAATAGGTATTGTTTTTTGTATATACTTATCATTTTTATAAACCTTTACCCATTCATAATTATCATCATGTTGTGAATAAAAATATAAATACGAATAATTCAAATCCAACGCAAACATAGCCATTTGCAATTGATGGTAGTGCGGTGATCTTTCGGCCAGTTTCCATCTGCCACCAACACGGGTAATGTGATTATTTTTGCGATGATTCATGACCATTTCACGTCGTTTTGTCGGGGGTTTTTTTGGTGGACCGCTGTAAAATACTTCTTCACGCGACCATTGCTTCAACGGTTTGATTGATTTAATTTCCACAACATATGATGGTTTTTTGTTAATATAACCCAACCCATCAATTTCGCCAGAAATGAATGGAATCGATGGATGGCGATAATTAAACCCATCCTTGATGATTTCATTTCTCATGGACTTTTTGCGCAATAATTGAAGACACTGTTGTTCACATTTTTCATTCTCGATCATTTCAAATGTTTTTTTGTATGGTCTGGACGGGTAAAAGAAACCACGAATTGTATCAATTAATAGCTCAATATTTTTGTCTTCATATAATTGAATCATTTTATATGATTTAACAGATCCAATAGCCAATCGTGGTAAATCACCAAAACCATATTTGATGATACGATACACATAATTATAATCAACATTAGCAATCACATGTAAATAAAACCAATACAACGGATTAAACATACGACGAGAACTAACTGCATATTTAACATTAGCCATACGCTCATACAGTTGCTCAATCTCAACATCACTATAACTGTATGAATTCATGTTTACTTATGAAATATGCAAACAAAAAGAAAAATATTTCAAACACAACATTACTCTGACATACATATATCATATTAATGTTTACTTGTTGACCTAATTGAATGTCTTCAGAGTGTTTTGATTGGATGACCTAGTAAGAAGCAACTATATATAATGTATACATAGACTAATAACTTGTTATTCACGGTCATGGATTCTAACATAGTAATTACAAATATTTGTGCGAAGTTTAATTTGGGTTGTTATCCAAATTTAGATGAAATACTTACAAATGATTATTACTTGTGTTTAACTAATAAAAAGTTTAACCCAAAAAAGTTTAGTGGATTAACTGCTAAATATAACTCTACTAAATTGACTTTCATGATTCATAAATCAGGTGTTGTTGTTATGACTGGTGCTAAATCAGAATTGGAGCTTGAAACTGCTGCCAATGATCTAGTTTATGTTTTGAAATGTATTGGACCATATGATGCTAGAGTAATAAAATTTACTATAACTAATTATTGTGCATCTTATAAATTTGGGTCAAAAATGGATATAATTAGGCTTTGCAAAGAAAGACCAACACAATGTGATTATACACCAGAATTATTCATATCCTTAAAATACAATATAAATGGAAAAAAATTAACTTTGACCCATAATGGAGTTCTATTTGGAACTGGTTTCAAATCAAGAAATCATATATATGGTCTATTTACAGATGCAATTAATGAAATCAAAACTTATATTAGAGAGTAAATTTTATTTTATTCATATAAAATGGATTATAAAATTACATTTAATTGTATAAAAGAATATATAGCTTATATTATGACAAGTTTTTTTATTTTAATGTGTATTACATTAATATTTATTATAATTAAAATGTATACAATAGAAAATTTACTATATGAAATAAAAGCAAATAAAAAGTGTTTAAAATATGAAAGTATGTTTGGTTAGTTATCTGTTTCATTAGATTTATTTTTGAATCCACCATCTTGATAGGATGAAGGGTCATCAGGGTCAAACTTCGGATGGAGTCGTTTAAACATGAATCGATTATACTTTCGACGATTGAATATATATTTATCGTCATCTTTTACACCATTTTTTGAGTAAATGTACCATAAATCATGATAGTGTTCATCCATGTAGTTGTAGATAATAGGCTTATAAAGTGGTAGAGTGTGGGTTGCAATTTCTTCTGAATAGGTATATAATAATAATCTATGAAGTCTTATAAACTCTGTCTTTTCTAATGCAATTTGTAAATTATGACTTTTTCGAAGATCAGCAAAAAACTGATATAATTTAACAATTAATATTATATATTGCATATCATTAATATCAATATTAACATTGTTTTTAAATCCAATAAAGTGTAATACAATATCAGTATTCTTTTGATCAATAGTTTCAGCAGTAGACCCTCTGCCACATTGTACAATATGATGTGCTGCTGAACCTGAATAATAATCATTTTGACAATAATCACATTTAAAAATATACTTTGTATATATGAATTTAGGAATATTATTTTTATATAATTTCCCCATCATAAACATATACTATATTGAATTGTAAATTTGTTTATATATATAGTATTATTTAGGTCCTAACCTAGTTTATTTTGTTGGATAGATATTATGTCAGTCTAACTTGACTATAAACCTATTTAAATCTGGTACACATCATACGTATAAATAGACGTGGCATCAATTATTTACCTCATTTCTTAATGTCATTACGTGAAGTTTACGGCAGTGATAGTTTTGATAGATTTGGTGACGACTTAGTGATATATGTGCTATCATTTCTTAATTATAAAGATAGAGTTACATTTGATGGTGTGTCCAAGTATTGGAAATCATTAAGCAAACATTACAACTTGGATTGGGTAAGTATTGATAATGCATTAATTTACAATAATTATTATACAAGTATTTTTATTGATAAACCTTATTATTTACTATATTCAAATTATTGGTTTATTAATAATTTAAAATCTACAAAGTATTTAGATTTTGCTATTCACAATGAATCTGATTTATTAATATTTAAATTATTTTTGAAAAAATTTAATACTCTTAAACGTCTTCGTGTTTATATACGTAGTGATCTTAAAACATATTTATCGCTTAAATACTTCTTGTCTTTATTTATTGCTTGTAATAAAATTGAATATGTAAATATTTGGATTAATTCAAAAACTTTTAAATCTATGGTTTCATTTCCTATTGATTGGGCTAATCTTGATAAAACATTTAAAACTAGATTATATTCAAAAGTTAAAACTTTAGTTATATATATTAATGGTGAGAACGAGTATTTACCATTATATTACGGAAGTAGAAAACTTATAAATAGGTCTTATCCAGGTTTAGTTTAATGAGTTTTATTGATATATATGGTAGGGACAGTTTTGATAGGTTTGGTGATGACTTGACCTCTGTGTTACTCAGTTATTTCAGTATTGAAGATACATTAAAGTTTGAGTGTGTATCTAAATATTGGACACAATTTTTATTTAAAAATAAAGTATTATACAGTGATATATCTAACAAAGATAATATAATTAAAAAATTAATTATAAAAAATAGAAAAAGCAAACAATTTTTATTTTTATGGGAGAAAATATATCAAGAAATTAATATAAAATTTAAAAATATTCAAACAATTGTTATAACTGCTGATTGGGTTTGGCCTCACTTAGCTTGTGAGCAATTACCAAAACTTTATGAGATTATTATAAAATATGACTATTGGTCGTATGGTATTACTTATCATACTTTTAATTGTTTAGATTTTCCTAAAAATATTACTAAATTAAAGTTTAAAAAAGTTGTCCTCTTTAATGATACTTATGAAATTGATATATTTGTTAAAAAATTTGCTGATATATTAATTGAATTTGAATTCAAGTGTTCTGAAAAATTGTATAAATATTTCCAAACAAAACTAAATTTATTCACTAAATTAAAAAAATTTAAGTATATTAAATAATTTCAATAATTGATTTAATTAATATTAAAATTTAAAAGTTGATCTAATTAAGTTTTATATAATATACAATTAATTAGATCATACTATTTAAATATGATTGATTTGTCTCTAACAATACATACTACAGCTGATTTTTCTTTTTTAAAATACTTTCTTAAAAAATATAATTTGGAAAAAGTTTATTTACAAATAGAAAATTGCTCAATGTATATTAATTATAAATATATATTTGCACTTATTTCTAAATGTAAAAGCATAAAAAATTTAACAATAAAAATTAACACTGATAATGAGAAGTCATGCATTGATGATGAAACATATAAATTAATGCAAAAGTTTGCTATACAATTTGATTCATTTTATTTTCATATGAATTGTATCGGTTCAATGCACTCACATGATTATAGTCATATGAATTCCAATATTCCATTTACACATGTACAAAAATAATATAAAAATAAAAATAAAAAATTTTTTTTAAAATAGGGAGTGGTCAGTTACATATAACTTTTAAACTATAAGAGCTGTAAAAAATTTTATTTCTGATTTATGTACATCTATATTAGGTCTATATAATAGGAAAATATTTTTAATAAATTACAAGCCTAATTTTAGATATCATCAATTATATAAGCAAAAAAGTTAAAAATTCAAGTTTTTTCAATATTAGGAGTGGTCAGTTACATATAACTTTTACTATATAATAGGAAAATATTTTTAATAAATTACAGGCCTAATTTTAGATATCATCAATTATATAAGCAAAAAAGTTAAAAATTCAAGTTTTTTCAATATTAGGAGTGGTCAGTTACATATAACTTTTAAACTATAGGAGCTGTAAAAAATTTTATTTGGCCATAATGGTCAGCTATATTAAGGCTATATAATAGGAAAATATTTTTAATAAATTACAGGCCTAATTTGAGATATCATCAATTAAAACTCAAAAAAAGTCTAAAAAATTTAAAAATTGCATATAACTCTTAAACCATTATAACTGTAAAAAAAATTTATTAATGAATTATGCTCACCTATATTAGGGCTATATATTAGGAAAATATTTTTAATAAATTACAGGCCGAATTTTAGATATACCTAATTATATATCTGAAAATTGTACTGCATAATGAATCTATGTAAAATTTATGGCAGAAATAGTTTTAATAGATTTGGTGACGACCTAACTCAGACTATATTGAGTTATTTAAATGTAAATGATTTAATTAACATTCAGTGTGTATCGAAATATTGGTTACAATTTAATTATAAATGTAAAAGATTGATTTATGCTCCATTAAAGATTTCAAATAATGATATACTATATTTAAGAGAATATGATAATATACATTATTTTGATGCAAAAGTATACGACTATATAAATGAAAAATTTCCTAATATTACAACACTTGAAATTGCATGGAATAGGCTGTTTGAATTATACGGCCCAATTCAAAAATTTAAAAATGTTAATGAATTGATTCTTTTTCCATGCAAACATAAACATATTTGTCTTAGTTTTAATAGGTATAATGAGATCATTATTCCTGATTATATAAAGTTTTTAAGGATTAAAATATGTATATTATTTTACACTACTAATGAAATTGACATTTTTATTAATAAGTTTGGTAATATATTAATTGAATTTGAGTTTAGATGTACTAAGGAATTGTTTAATTATTTTAAACTTGAATTAAATAAATTTAAAAAATTAAAAAAATATAAATATATATCTACAGATTTTTAATAATAGTAATCATATTTTAACATAATTATATATCTAAATATTTTAATAATAGCACACATTACAACATATATTCAACATACATATATACCTACATATTTTTATAATAGCACACATTACATCATATATTTAACATACATATATTCAACATACATATATACCTAAATATTTATATAATTATTAATCATGTCTTCAGATATACAATTTATTGTGGTTAATGGTATTTCAAGTAAATCATATGATAGGTTCAATAGAACTGAATTAAAAACTAAATTTACTATTAAACATAATATATCAGCTCAGCCTAATTTATATAATATTAAGGATGAATTTGTAAATAAGTTGGAAGAGTTGTTTGAGAATATGTTGTCTTCAGCAGACGATGAAGATTACTTTACAGTGTCCTTAATTCATCCTGACATGGAAACCCCAATATTCATTGCACCTAAAAAAGTAAGCCAATTTAATATATTAACTATATTTAATCGAATATGTTGTCTTCAGCAGACGATGAAGATTACTTTACAGTGTCCTTAATTCATCCTGACATGGAAACCCCAATATTCATTGCACCTAAAAAAGTAAGCCAATTTAATATATTAACTATATTTAATCGAATAGAAAGAGTTGTACAGAGTTTTAAGGCATTTTTTGCAAGCGGGAAATTTGAATTGGTAATCTCTTTAACTAAAACACCTGTAGGTTCAGGGAAAGCTAAAAAAATACCCAAAGCTCCTAAAACAATAGATTATGTAAATAGAAATAAGAGATCAATTGTAGCTATTAATAATACTGACAATTCATGTGGTTTAAGGGCCTTATATATTGCAAAATATCATTTTGATAATAAACATAATTTGGATAAAAAGGAATGGAAGTATTTAATTAGTTCTAATAGACCTAAGCAATTAGACGAAACAATTAAATTTGCTAATGATTTAAACATTCCTTTTGATAAGCCTATTGGATTAGATGATTGGAAATTAATTCAATCAAAATTGACTAATTATCAAATATATGTAATTGACTCTTTAAATAAATATAATATACTATTCAAAGGTCCTGATAACATTAACAAATTATATATACAATATATTAATAATCATTATAATACAATTATTAATATTAGGGGTTATTATGGGCAAAGTTATTTTTGTGAATTATGTCACGTTCCATATATGTCGTTTTGTAAACATAAATGTCCTTATAAATGTAGTGACTGTTATATGGCATGTAATTTTGTAGATAACGAAAAGATTATGTGTATAGATTGTCATAGATTTTTTAAAAGTAATATGTGTTTAAATAATCATATAAATAATAAATTATGTAAATATTTAAAAAGATGTAATACTTGCGATTTAAGTTATAAATCTAGCAATAAACATACTTGTGGTCTATATATTTGTAAAAAGTGTAGTGAGACATATACTAAACAACCACATTATTGTTATATAACACCTAAATTGTTATGTGATTTAAAAGATGAGGATAAAATTAATAAATTTATAGTTTCCTATGATATTGAATGTACACAGGAAAACCTAGAACATGTACCTAATTTATTAATATGTAAAGTTAAATGTGATCAATGTGTTAATGAGAGTGAATGTTTTATTTGTAAATCAGAAACTAAAACATATTTTGGTTCTGATTGTATTAGATTATTTGTAGACTATTTATTTGGAGAATTGGCAATTATTGCTGAAAAAAATCAATCTTTAATTTATGCATTTGCTCATAATGCCAGGGGATATGATGCGCAATTTGTGTTGAGAGAATTATGGAATAGATATTATTCTAAAGTAGAAGTAGTGTTGAGGGGTCGCAAAATTTTATTAATTAGATGTGGTAATGTTAAAATGTTGGATTCTTTGAACTTCTTTTTGCAATCATTAGAAAAATTACCTAAAGCTTTAGGTTTAGATATTTCTATCAAAAAGGGAGATTTTCCCCATTTGTTTAATAGACCTGAAAATTATAATTATATAGGGAAGATTCCTGATTTAAAATATTTTGGGGTCGAATATATGCCATCTGATAAAAAGACTAAATTAGAGCACTGGCATTTGACCCAAATTAATAGAACTGATTGGTGTTTCAAAGATGAGTTAATTAGTTATTGTCTTAATGATGTAGATATTTTATTGAAATGTGTTTTAAAGTTTAGGGAATCATTTAAAACTATTACAAGTTTAGACCCAATTACTCGCTCATTTACATTAGCGTCTATTGCCATGGAAACATTTACTGCTTTATTTTTAAATCATAATGAATTGGCAAATACTCCTGTAGAAGGATATAAAAAATCAAAAATATTTTCCATTTCCAGTAATTGTTGGTTAGATTGGGTTGAAAAAACTGATAATATTAATTTAATTCGAGAGTATAGAATAGGGAAGTATTGGGTCGACGGGTACGATGAAACAAATAAAACAATATATGAATATTTAGGGTGCTATTGGCATGGTTGTTTGTGTCAGAATGATATTGATAGAGATGATAAGTATATTGTAAACAGAGGAGTATCTTATAGTTTAAATGAACGACACAAACAAGTTATTGAGAAAATGGAATTTTTAAGCAAAAATTATAATGTAATTAGTATTTGGGAATGTCAATTTGATAAATGTATGTATGAAAATTTAGATTTAAAACAATTTTATAATATGAGATTTAAATATTATAAAACTTTAAAACATATTGAGCCAATTAAAATAAGAGAAGCATTTTTTGGCGGGAGAACTAATAATATACAATTTTATAAATCAATTAATCATGATGAGGAAATTAAATATTTAGATTTCTGTAGTTTATATCCATATGTATTAAAATATAATGCATACCCAGTAGGTCATCCAGAAATTATAAATAATAATTTTGATTATTCATTAAAAAGTTATTTTGGAATCATTAAATGTAAAGTGATTGCACCTAAAGGGTTATACTTACCAGTATTACCTGTTGTTATAAGAAAAAAGTTGATATTTCCCTTATGTGTTAAATGTGCTAAGAGTTGTTCAAAAATATGTAATTGTGTTGACAGGTCATTTATAGGTACATGGGTTAGTGAAGAGTTAAAATTAGCTATTGATAAGGGGTATTTAATTAAAGAAATATATGAAGTATTAAATTTTAAATGTGATATCAATGAGAATAAATTTATAAAGTATATAGACATGTGGTTAAAAATTAAACAACAGGCCTCTGGCTGGCCTAATTGGTGTTTGACTGAAACTGATAAATTACAATATATTGAAAATTATAAAAATAAAGAAAATATTGATTTGGATTATACTAAAATTGAAAAGAATGAGACCTTGCGTTGGATTGCGAAAATTATGTTGAACTCATTTTGGGGAAAGTTTGCGCAAAGACCTAATCAATCCCAAACTGAGATTATTAAATCATTGAGTGATTATTTTGATATAGTATTAGATCAGGACAAAGAGATTAGTGGTGAATATATGGTTACAGATGAGACCATGATTCTGACTTGGCAATACAAAAATGATGAAATGGCAAAAGCTATGAAATATAATCTAACTGTTGCTAGCTTTGTAACAGCTTATGCTAGAATTAAATTATATGAATTAATGGATAAAATTGAATCTATACGACCTTATAGTTTATTATATCATGACACTGATTCTGTTTTATATTATAGGAAATTATCTGATCCACACATTGAATGTGGTGATTATTTAGGCGATTTGACAGATGAAGTGTTTAAAAATTATGGAAATGATTCCAAATGTATAGAATTTGCATCATTAGGCCCAAAGAATTATGGGTATAGTGTACAGACAAATGATGGTATTGTATCAAATTTAAAATGCAAAGGAATTCAAATGAATTTTCTTGCAAAACAAAGTATTGACTTTAATAAGCTTATTGAATTAGCTAATTGTGATCCTCAAACTGATCCTATATTTATTAAACAGAGGCAGTTTGATTTAAACAGACATAATCAAATTAAAACAAGATATTTTGATAAGAGATTTAGAGTTACTTCTGATAAAAGATATGTACAAAATAAATTAACTTTTCCATATGGATACTAATGAGCACACATTAGTATATATGTATATATAAAGCAGGAGTCGTGCCCTGTAAACTCCAGTAACGTCAGCTGGAGTGAGAGGAGTAGTGACCCTCTCTAATGTATATAAACCTAGAGATCACACTCTAGATGATGGAAGTGACGTCCATATGAATGTCTAAAGCCAATTGTGATCCTGAAACTGACCCTATATTTATTAAACAGAGGCAGTTTGATTTAAACAGACATAATCAAATTAAAACAAGATATTTTGATAAGAGATTTAGAGTTACTTCTGATAAAAGATATGTACAGAATAAATTAACTTTTCCATATGGATACTAATGAGCACACATTAGTATAATTGTATATATAAAACAGGAGTCGTGCCCTGTAAACTCCAGTAACGTCAGCTGGAGTGAGAGGAGTAGTGACCCTCTCTAATGTATATAAACCTAGAGATCACACTCTAGATGATGGAAGTGACGTCCATATGAATGTCTAATGAGCACACTTTAGACAATGTATATATTAATGTAAATATACAGGAGTCGTGCACCTGTTTATACAGAGGTTCGCGCCCTCTTAATTAAACACTAAATAACTAGGGAGCGCCCCCTAGCGGTATTAATACCATACACACACAACACACAATATCAAACTCGATGAAGTGTGACGCAATCGATGTCGTAAGTATGTCACATGACCAGTGTGACGTCATCACAATACAAGCCTCTGATTGGTTTAGACGTAAGTGGGCGTGGCTTATGAGCAATCTAAGCATCTGATTGGTTGATGAGTAAAGTGGGCGGAGTCAAATCCCTGCCTTTGACAGTGCTTTGCGGCTATAAGGGCTCCTTACCTACTATAGTCGATCCTATAAACCACATTCTTTATACGAATTATGGTTAAAAATAATAATTACTAATGTAATGGACTAATTGCAGTAAATAATAAGTAGTTAATTGTAGTTATATGCGGTTAAATGCGATAAGGTTATTGTAAAGACTATAATATAAAATTAATTAATTTCTCAAATATACTGTACATCATATAAAATTTATATTTATATATATGAATATACAGACTGTCCCATATATATGACCCTACTGTGTTTTTCCATAGAAAACCATTATATGACTACAATATCTTAATCAGGTGTCGATCAGGCATCTGTAGACCGATTTGAATAAACTTGGATGTTTTCAAATAAGTAAAAACTATACTTTAAATTCTGATACCCAATAATTGATTTCCCTAAAATCCCGAGAATTTCAGGGGCAATATTTAAAATATTTACATTATTGTGAATTATTCAATGAAATCCTATGGAAAAGACTACTTGCTTAATAAAATCACCAAGGAAAGTATACTCACGATAAATTAAATATTATGTTAAATTAACTAATTACACATAATGATTATTCTATTGAATTAATATTATCCATCTACAACTAGTATATCCAGAATTAGACTAGGTCACAAAATCAACAATATTTGAAATCTGATATTTTAACAATAAAATTGTTTTTGGTAAACGTAGGGTTTGTCGATTATTATTTAAGGCATACCAAATTAAACGTGTATTATTTGCTTTTAAATTCTACTAGTTATTGGTAGACAAAATACTTAGCAAAATGGCAAAATTATGTATAATGTAAATGCCATAAAGTAGGGTCATATATATGGGACACGGTTTATTTATATATATTTATATTTATATTATAAATAGTTTGAGAAGCGCTCACGAATGCGGGCACTGGACTAAGGTTTACGAGGAGAGCATGAGATTTGCTTACAAAACACATCAATCGTTTAACAAACACTACAATATGACAGCAATAGATGAGCGCATCGATTACGTAAGTCTGGACGCTATGCGACTCCCGACCGGACCCTATTTGGTGGGCATTCCTCTCGTGGTTATTGTTTTTATTTTGGAGTTTTATTATTACTATTATTAATAAAATATTGCTGTTTTCAATTCGGTTTTATTTAAGAGTATATTGTTTCAACATTTATTGTGCATTTTATTTTGAACACAAAGTTAAGAACAACATTATAAATTTTTAATTTGTATAACAAGTACATAATTTAATAATGATTCTTGGTATACAGGAATACAGTAAATTATCTCCAGTTCACTGTACATGATCATATTTACAGTACATGTTGTATTGCTTGTTGTTTACATTATTAACGTAGCATAAATTGTTAACCAGATTATTGATTATAAAAAATGTTTCAAAAATATGAAATTTTAATTAATGAAATTGTTTAATTAAACAAAATAACAATATATTAAACTAAAAAATACATCTACATAATTTTGCTATTTATTGTTAATATTATCATCAGATTCTTGATCCTCTTCTTCTTCGTCTTCGTATAAATTCTTGATTCTCTTCGACAGCAAAACCACTATTATATCAAACACTGAACCGATATAATAGAGGGTTAGTGTCAGGCCGTGGAGTCGGTTCCGGAATTTGTCCGAATCATAGACCAGACAATTACCGGTTTTACCACACTTTGACTCCCAGACCTCACACGCCGTGTTTGTGACCCAACCGTACACCAGAGGGTATGGTATGAATGCTTAAATAACAAATTAATTAAAAATAATTATGAATTGTTAAATCATAACAATAATTACCAAATATTGAGTAAAATGCTCCTGCTAAACCCATTGCTAGACTTTTGTCAACCGGGTCTACAATTCTATATATTTACAACAATAAAAACAAAATTTAAATTAAACATCCGTAAAATAATTAGCATTAATTGGTGAAACAGTTTTAAATGAAATACAATAGTACCTGAAAGATATGATAACATTACCAGCCATTGCTGGCCTTCCTATTATACCAGCGATGGCTCCCAATAGTATGAGAATTTCAAAATTGTTGCCACAATTGGGTTCGCAAAAGCCTTCGGTGGCCACTCCCGGGCTGTCAATGCAACTGCAGTCCGAGTATTGCTTTTATAAATAACCAAAATGTTAAGCATCATTGTTAACCCATAAAATTATATATAAACTTTATTTAATTAAATACTAAACGACATACTTTTGTGCCGTTCATTGATATGAGAGACTGTGGACTACAACCGGCAAAACAGGCCGAGAAATAGTTGGTGTAATTGTCGGGACCACAGATGGGCTGAAACTTTTGCGGGCATGAACAATTTGTATTACACATTAAGTCTGCGCCATAGGTACTAAAACATGGTTAGTTTTTATTTAATAAATAATAATTGCAATTAAGTAAAGTTAAACTTCATTATATTATAATTATAATTACTTGGCATTATTGACTGGAAGGGCGGCGTAAGTTGTCTGCGGACAGCCCAAGAATAGGGCCGACACGTAGCTCATTGTGCCTAAGAGTTCAACAACCGTAATAAACGAGGTCAGTTGGAGTGGACCCGGCTGTACGTATGTTAAATATGCACCACCAAGAAGTAGACCAATTGCAGCCGGGACTGTGCCCACAATACCTATTAATATAAATGTATTAATATTTTTTTAATTATTTAATTAGTTTTAATTAATTTTTAAAATAATTACAAACCTGAAAATAGGTTTGCAGTGGAGGCGGACTTTTTGTACTGGGATTCAAGAAACTTGGGTTTGAATGTATAATAACCCATAACACCAAATACGCGGAAAGTGGTACCAAAAACATAACACATGTAGATCGGATTTTTCACCAAACGCAGTAACCTTTTATCTAACCCTGTTCAATTGTAAAAGTATAAAATTAATTGTTAACATTAGAATAATTATTTTTATAAAATACGGACTCAATTCTTGGTCTTTGTTGCGCTTTTTAACCACAACTTGTGGTGATTTTTCACCGTCTTTTTTATTACTAAATACAAGTCCTGTTTTGAATTCAGCCGGAAATAAAAACAAGGGCAAACTGAAGGTAAATATTAAAGTGCCCAGGATGACAAACCCAATCCACCATGCGCCCACCCATCGAGGATCTCTCTTATCACTTATACCAGGGTCCACTAATAATGTTTAGTAAACATTAATTACAATTGAACAAAAATAATCATTTATTTTACTAAACTGAGAGGATTTTCATAAAAATTCAATACATATGACGAGAGAAAGAAAGCAAACGCCGGACCCAACAAACGGAGACACGCGGACAGACCTGTCAATCATAATAAAATTTTAAACAATGATATTGAAAATATTTTTAAAAAGTAAAAATCACAAAACAATACATGTTTTTTGATTTACAATACAAAATATATCATATCTGTAAATAATATCTAAATCACATACTTATATACATCGGAGACTTTTTCTTATCGACGCTGTCGTCGAGGAAAGGTATGCCCACGTAATAGACGGCCGCCGAACCCAAACCGTTCAAAAACATCGACATAAACGGCAAAAGCACCGGAAGTATAGGGAAACTAAAGTAATTATCGTCATCAACGCACTCGTCCACTAGTGTACGGTTGGCGTCACAAAACTCGGCGCCCATCGACTGGTTTGCGGACACAGTTTTGCTCAATAGATGAACGGCCGGTCCGTATATAAAGTACGGCAAAGCGGCCAAATAGCAGCCAATGCCCACCAATATTGTTGAACAACCAATAAGCCGCGGACGGTGAACATGATTAGCCAGATAGCCATAAATCGGCTTAAATATAAGGCCTGATATGTCGTCTGCGATGAGTATAATACCGGATATGAAACTATTAAAAGCGTACCGTTTTTCAAGAGTGGTGACTGAGGCCACGGTATAGGCAAACGCTGATGACTGTAGTGTACCGATGATGGCCAGCATCAGTATAAACATGTTAGCCGTCGCCCATCTTTGCAACCACTTTGGCCTCCAGGAGCCGATACCACAGCCTTTAGACAATGACTCAGTGCTCGTATAGATTGCCATTATTTTGATTTTACATTTAATTTAGTTTATAATTTTAACGTAAATCAAATTTGTTGTTGCATTAAACGTGTATTTAATTAGTTTTTTTCATAACATATCCCGTGAAAAACAGTATTGAACATAAGTGTGAAATAGTTTTCATTGAAATTCAATTATCTATTGTTTATATTTATTTTTATAATTATATAATTTGTCCCAAATTTATATCAAATGTTATAATAATCACAACATGTATTACACAATATTAGATATAAATATACGTAAATCTTTATATTAAAACAGTATTTTTGTGAACAAACTTGCAGTTAGTTATAGAAAGTGTATTAAAACTGTAATCGATATTATTATAAAATTAATGATAATATTTTTGGCAGATTTATTTACATCAAACTATAATCAGCTGATCTGATATTAAGCACATTTTAAATAATCAATTAAATAAAAAAGTACAGTGATTTGTGTGAGAGTGCGTTAATAGAAATTGCATGATCGAATTGTAATTTTAAAAATTATCTTATTGAATATATCCAATTTTGCTAAAACTATTTTAAAGTACATGTTTAAAATTGGTTATGTTATACATTTGTATATATTGTGATATGAACTTTAGATAATAGAGATAAAATTAAATAATTATAATGGCTATATCGCAAAACAAAAACAATTCTTACTTAAGTACCATGATTCTAAGTGTGATACATATTACTTAGTTATAAGTCATTATAAGTGAAAAATAAAAACAAAATTTTAATTTAAACATAACTTACATATTATACTATAATTATGTACTAACTTCTTGAACCTCTTCTTCTTTGTCGTCGTATAAATTCTTGATTCTCTTTGACAGCAAAACCACTATTATATCAAACACTGAACCGATATAATAGAGGGTTAGTGTCAGGCCGTGGAGTCGGTTCCGGAATTTGTCCGAATCATAGACCAGACAATTACCGGTTTTACCGCACTTTGACTCCCAGACCTCACACGCGCTGTTTGTGACCCAACCGTACACCAGAGGGTATGGTATGAATGCTACCGACAAAGTAATCATGCTCACAATTTTCTACTTTAGATTTACTATTAGATAAATACCAAATATTGAGCAAAACCATCCTGCTAAACCCAACGCCAAGCTTTTGTCCTCCGGATCAACAATTCTATACATTTTTAACAATAGAAATAAAAGACATTTTTAAAAAACATAGCATCAAATTTTTTTTAAACTAGTTTTAGTAAATTTAATTAAATAAAACTTTTAATAACCTGAAGGATATGATAACATTGCCTGTCCACGACTGTCCACCAATTATACCACTTATTAGTCCCAAAATTATAAGTATTTCAAAATTGTTGCCACAATTGGGTTCGCAAAAGCCTTCGGTGGCCACTCCCGGGGTATCAATACAACTGCAGTCCGAGTATTGCTTTCATATTAATAATTTTAAGCATGATAATTATTAATCCTTTAACTTTAACCAAGCGAAATATGATTTTGCCAGCCCTTCATCATCGGTTATGCCCGACTATATTATTCATACTTGTATTTAAGTACAAATACATGTATGTTATGAATGGTGGGCATAAGTAGTGACATTTAAAGTTAAAGCATCAGTAATAATAACCAATAAAATTAAAAAAAATTATTGCAAAAATTTATAAATATTCAATTCAAAATCATATCACAAGTCAATGGCTTTACTTTTGTGCCGTTCATTGATATGAGAGACTGTGGACTACAACCGGCAAAACAGGCCGAGAAATAGTTGGTGTAATTGTCGGGACCGCAGATGGGCTGAAACTTTTGCGGGCATGAACAATTTGTATTACACATTAATCCAGTGCCATAATTGCTGAAATATATATTATAATATGAGTTTAAGTTTCATATAATTAGTAATTTTTACGCAAAATTAAATGACATTTAATAAATTGGCAAAAATTAAAGTTACAATAATTACTTGATATTATTCTGTGGCAAAGCGGCGTAAGTTGTCTGCGGACAGCCCAAGAATAGAGCGCCCACGTAATTAATTGTGCCTAATATTTCAACGATCGTAATCAACAAGGTCAGTTGAAGAGAACCCGGCTGTAAATATGTTAAGTAAGCTCCACCTAGAAGTATACCAATCGCATCCGGGAATGTGCCCACAATACCTATTTATTTATATAAATTTAATTTTTACTTTATAATTGTATATCACTTTCATATAATAATAATAAACCGGAAAATATGTTTGCAGTAGAAGCGGACTTTTTGTATTGAGATTCAATAAACTTGGGTTTAAATGTATAATAACCCATAACAGCGAACCAACGCAATGCTGTGCTCAACACATAACAAACATAGATCGGATTTTTTACCAAACGTACAATTCTTTTACACAAACCTAATAAACAACAACAAACAAATTTAATCATATTATTTAATTGTACTTTAATTGTTTTATTATGTACTTAATTTTTTAACATTATTGCGCTTTTTGACTACAAGTTGTGATGAGTTTTGTTTGGCTCTTTTGCCGCTAAATATTGAACCCGACTTGAATTCAGCCGGAAATATAAGTAGTGGTAAACTGACCAGAATTATTAGAGTACCCAGGATCACAAACCCAATCCACCATGCACCCACCCAACGTAGATCTCTCGTATCACTTATACCAGGGTCAACTAAACATTTATTAAATAATTTCTATTATGATTAATTAATTAATTAATAAAATGTTTACTAAACTGAAGGGGTTTTCGTAAAAAGTCAATACATATGACGAGAGAAAGAAAGCAAACGCCGGACCCAACAAACGGAGACACGCGGACAGACCTGACAGTCATTAATAAATTTTAATTATTAATTTATAAAAACAAATTTAAAACATAAAACAATACATCACAACAAGTAATATACTATTTACATACTTATATACATCGGGGAACTTTTCTTATCAACGCTGTCGTCGAGGAAAGGTATGCCCACGTGATTATAGGCCGACTCTCCGATTCCAGTTAAAAACATCGACATAAACGGCAAAAGCACCGGAATTATAGGGAAACCATAACTATTGCTACCATCGGTGCACTCGTCCACTAGAGTACGGTTGGCGTCACAAAACTCGGCGCCCATCGACTGGTTTGAAGACACAGTTTTGCTTAACAAATGAATGGCCGACCCGTATATAAAATACGGCAAAGCGGCCAAATAGCAGCCGATGCCCACCAGTATCATTGAACAGCCGATAAGCCGCGGCCGGTGCACGTAATTAGCAAGGTAACCATAAATTGGCTTAAATATAAGACCCGCGATATCATCGGCTATAAGTATAAAACCGGACACAAAACTATCAAAAGCGTACCGTTTTTCAAGAGTGGTCACTGAAGCTATGGTGTAGGCAAACACCGACGACTGTAGTGTACCAACAATAGACAGTAACAGTATAAATATGTTAGCCGTCGCCCATCTCTGCAACCACTTTGGCCTCCAGGAGCCGATACCACAGCCTTCAGGCAATGACTCAGTACTCGTATAGATTGCCATTATTTTAAATTCACATTTATCAATAAATTAATTTTGTGATCATATATATTATTTTTCATATATCATATTCATTACTAATTATCAGTTTACAATAATTTCCTTAAACATATAAGTATAAGCATTTTTATTAATGAAAATTACATGATCAAATTGCAATACTTAAATTCTAGAATTATTTTCTGATTTATGAATAACTAATTATTTTACTCATTATAATTTTAACTTAACTCACAATCCCTTGAAATTTACAGTATATTTAAGGTATTTAATAAATAATGAGAAATTGTTCCCTCTGTCTATTAACCTTACGATATGAACTAGATAATAGAAAAAAATTTAGTATAGTCCCTAAATTGTAAACAAAATCAATTCTAACTTTATTAAAATTATTTAAATGGTGTTGTATATAACAAATTATTTAAACTATTACAATTGAAAATGAAATTAAACTAAATAAAAAAAAACAAAATTTTAAATTAAACGTAACTATTATAAGAGTATAGTTATGTGTTGTCATCAGATTCTTGAACCTCTTCTTCTTCGTCGTCGTATAAATTCTTGATTCTCTTTGACAGCAAAACCACTATTATATCAAACACTGAACCGATATAATAGAGGGTTAGTGTCAGGCCGTGGAGTCGGTTCCGGAATTTGTCCGAATCATAGACCAGACAATTACCGGTTTGACCACACTTTGTCTCCCAGACCTCACACGCGCTGTTTGTAACCCATCCGTACACCAGAGGGTATGGTATGTATGCTATGGTAAGAAATTAATTATTTAAAAATGATAGTTTACTATTGTAATATTAGTTTTACTAATAATATAAATTAATTACCAAATATAGATCCAAACCCTCCCGCCAGACCCAGAGCCAAACTTTTGTCCTCCGGATCAACGATTCTTCACATTTTTAACAATACAAATAAATGTAATATTTATAAACAAAAAATTTATATTTTTCAACAACAATGTAATTTTGTAGTTTTAGTTTTAGTGTTTTTTAATTAAATAAAATTTAAAACCTGAAAGATATGATAACATTGCCCGTCACCGCCGGTCTCCCTATTATACCGCCTAAAACCCCCAAAAGCATTAATATTTCAAAATTGTTGCCACAATTGGGTTCGCAAAAGCCTTCGGTGGCCACTCCTGGGCTGTCAATACAACTGCAATCCGAGTATTGCTTTAATAAATAATAAAATTTTTAAGCATGATAATTAATCTAAAAAATTATAAATATAACAAGAGACTTTTATAATGGTCAATTTATTAAAATGCAATTTAATATAAAATATGTATTAACAAATATATTTTAATAATAAGATTTAACTGACAAAAGGACTTTTTGGGCTATCATACACTTAATCATGATTATTTGATAGGTTAACCATTTACAGCGCTGTTTTTGTACCATGGCACTTTATGTTTATGGTCCTTTTATACACACTCTCATTGATAGCCCTTTTGTATTGCAATACATTGACAGCTGTTTTACACACTCTTATAATTTAAACTTAAATCTAATTTTAAATCTATGCAAACATTTTTCAATCAAAATTATTTCTGCTCACAATTTCATAGCAATTGTTTTGTTACAGTTTTCTGTTAAATATTTTTATTAGAGAGAGAGAGAGAGAGAGAGAGAGAGAGCCTTACAAAGAGACGCAACACTAAGAATAATTTTATATTATAGAGATTATATTTAATTAAATACTAAATAACATACTTTTGTGCCGTTCATTGATATGAGAGACTGTGGACTACAACCGGCAAAACAGGCCGAGAAATAGTTGGTGTAATTGTCGGGACCGCAGATGGGCTCAAACTTTTGAGGGCATGAGCAATTTGTATTACACATTAACTCTGTTCCATAGGTACTGTAACATCAAATAATAACATGGTGTAGTTTCATATAAATACAAAATTAAATACTATAATTACTGGACGTTATTAACAGGAAGAGCGGCGTATGTTGTCTGCGGACAGCCCAGGAATAGGGCGCCCACATAATTAATTGTGCCTAATATTTCAACTACAGTAATAAACGAGGTCAATTGTAGTGGACCCGGCTGTAAATATGTTAAATAAGCTCCGCCTAGAAGTATACCAATCGCAGCCGGAACTGTGCCGAGAATACCTGTTAATATTAATTACATTTTTAGTTTATACAGTAATTGTATTTCAATTTCTTATAATAATAATAAACCGGAAAATAAGTTTGCAGTGGAGGCGGACTTTTTGTATTGAGATTCAATAAACTTGGGTTTGAATGTCCAGTAACCCAATACAGCGAACCAACGCAATGCTGTGCCCAACACATAGCAAACATAGATCGGATTTTTCACTAAGCGTACAATTCTTTTACCCAAACCTTATTAAACAATATATCATATATTATATATGGTCCATGGTACATTTTTATATAATAGTAATTTAATTGTTGTTATTATAAACTGACTTAATTTTGGGATTTTGGACTTTTTGACTACAACTTGTGATGCATTTTGTTTGTCTTTTTTGCCGCTAAACATTGACTCCGATTTGAATTCAGCCGGAAATATGAGTAGTAGTAGACTGACCAGAATTATTAAAGTGCCCAGTACCACGAACCCAATCCACCATGCACCCACCCAACGTGGATCTCTCGTATCACTTATACCAGGGTCCACTAAATATTTATTAAAATACATTTTTATATAATTAAAAAAGTAAATAATAAAATGTTTACTAAACTGAAGGGATTTTCGTAAAAAGTCAATACATATGACGAGAGGAAGAAAGCGGACGCCGGACCCAACAAACGGAGACATGCAGACAGACCTGTCAGTCATTAATTATATTTATTTATTAATTTTCCAATAAACAAATTTAAAAAATAAAACAATACATCACAACAAGTAATAAACAATTTACATACTTATATACATCGGAGAACTTTTCTTATCGACGCTGTCGTCGAGGAAAGGTATGCCCACGTAATAGAAGGCCGATTCTCCGATACCGTTCAAAAACATCGACATAAACGGCAAAAGCACCGGAACTATAGGGAAACCATAACTATTGCTACCATCGGTGCACTCGTCCACTAGAGTACGGTTGGCGTCACAAAACTCGGCGCCTGTTGACTGGTTTAGGGACACAGTTTTGCTCAATAGATGAACGGCCGGTCCGTATATAAAGTACGGCAAAGCGGCCAAATAGCAGCCGATGCCCACTAATATCATTGAACAGCCGATAAGCCGCGGCCGGTGCACGTAATTAGCAAGGTAACCATAAATTGGCTTAAATATAAGACCCGCGATATCATCGGCTATAAGTATAAAACCGGACACAAAACTATCAAAAGCGTACCGTTTTTCAAGAGTGGTCACTGAGGCTATGGTGTAGGCAAAGGTCGACGACTGTAGTGTACCGATGATAGACAGTAAAACTATAAACATGTTAGCTGTCGCCCATCTCTGCAACCACTTTGGCCTCCAGGAGCCGATACCACAGCCTTCAGGCAATGACTCAGTGCTCGTATAGATTGCCATTATTTTAAATTCACATTTATTAATAAATTTTGTGGTTAATTATGTTTTTGTTACATTAAACGTAACTTCTCTTGCGTTTAAATAGACTTTCATAAGTAATAGTCATTACTTAATATTAATATGAGTTTTCAACAATTTTCTTAAGAATTCAATTATCAATTATTTATATTTATTTTTATTGATAATATATTATGCCCTCAATTTCCAAAACATATAACGATAACCACAACACTTGTTACACAATTATATAACGTCACTCACTTTAAAGCAATATTTTTGTGAACAAACTTTTAATTCAAAAATTTGTATTTAATCTTCATTATATTGTACAATATCATTTGTATGATTGATCATAATGTTTGCAATCACTTTATTCACATTAAATCATAATCAAATAATTTGCCATTGAACACATTTAAATAGGTATTACTTTTATCAAGTGCATAAAGGCATTTGTCAAAGAATATCAAGTGCATGTTTTGAATTGTTCAAATTATAAATCAAAGATAATAATTTAGTTTAATTCGCTAATTAAAAAATTTAAAATTCCTTATAAAATAAAAACACTTTAATTAATTGATAATTACTTAATTAAAAACCATTGGATATTTTAATTAATAATTTATTAAATTAAACTACCTTATATAATTATCATGATGTTATTATTTTTATATTAAACGTGTTATTATCTTGTTATGTGAGCTTTTATCAGATATAAAGTATGTTATCATTATATTGATCACCGATTTTAAAAGAGTTGTCACAAGGACATTTATTTAAATAATTTATACTTTAATTATATTTTATATTGAATTTATAATAAAATATATTGACCAAATAGTTAATAAGATTTGTTTCATACTTGTTGAATTTAATGGTTTTTTCATGTAATAATCTATTAAATAATTTAATTTAAATTATTAATTTTCAACAATTTATTTACACTCAATTCTTGTTTGGAATTTTATTTTTAAAATATTATAATGTAAATATTTTTAAAACAATGCAGTAAAAATTATATTTGTAAACAAAATTTATAAAATATTTAATCAGATGCAATATTATCAAATTAAAAGTAATCTTTTATTGTTCATTTATTTATTCACATTTAGAACATTTAAAAATATTATTTTTGCAATGTAGTAAGCTAAAATTCGATAACTTGTTTAAATAGTATTAGTTAAAATAAAACAATATTTTAAGTAATTATAATTGACATATATAATTTCATTTGAATTTTAGACATGGGTTATTTTAAAATAAAATTAACAATTATTTGTTTAATGCTAACAAATGTCATAAATTGCAAGAATAATAGCTATAACTCTATTTGTGTAATTAATAACGACTGCATTTCCAGTGATATAAATATGGTTTGCTTTGATAGTGTCTGCAAATGTAGTGCCAATTATAAATATAATGTTAATTTGCATTCTTGTGATGAAACCAAATGTTATTCAAATAATGATTGCAAGGACTTTGATAAGAATCGTATTTGTTTGGAGAATAAGTGCCGATGCAGGTAATGTTAACTTGGTCAATCACATTCTCTCTCTCTCTCTCTCTCTCTCTCTCTCTC
>CAJPIZ010000038.1:0-45981 GCA_905368565.1 Medioppia subpectinata
CTCTGATTCAAAAAGGTACAGTCATCGTGGGAAAGCGCGAAAAAATACTAAAAGGGGGTAAAACCCCTATTAAGTGGGCGTATCCTAGCATAACCACTTTATTTGTTACAATATTAATGAAAACTACCATATTATTTGCATTAAATAAATTATATAAATATACTTAAAACTTCAAATATTTAAACAATAATTCAAATAATAATTTTACTTTTACTTATATTTAAATAATGCACATTTTTGACTTTTATTTGAATATTCTGTAAAACTATTAATGCGTAAAGTGATTATATTATAATATAATATCACATTATCTAATATTGTTGATAATGTCCAATAAAGTGTTTGCTGAGACAAAAAACAACTATCTCATCAAATCCAGCACTGATTATGCGGATCCGTTTCGGGTCCAGTGGCGGAACCTGACCTACACTGCGACCCAACACTCGGGCGTTAAAAAAGTAATCCTCAACGAAGTGAACGGCCATTTCATGAGCGGTCAGATCACCGGTATTATGGGTCCGTCCGGTTGCGGCAAATCTACATTATTGGGCTGTATTGCCGGCATTAAGACCAAGGGCCTTTCCGGATCTATCACTATTTCCACCGACATCAGGGTCTGTTATGTTAAATAATCAATATAAACTATTTTAATAATAATAGAGTTTATATTTAATTGATTTAATTAAATAAAAATAATTTATGCCAAAAATTTAGGTAAAGTTTGCGTTTATAATACAGGAAAACTATGTCCTCCAGAGGCTGACAGTGAGAGAGTCGCTGATGTTTGCATCGAAGCTGAAGAACGACCCGGTGTGCGATCACAAGGGTATTGTGGCCGACGTTATCGCCAAACTAAACATCCAGAGGTGTGCCGACAACCGGCCCGACAGGTGTTCGGGCGGACAATTGAAACGAGTGCTGATCGCACTGGAACTGGTGTCCAGACCCAACATCTTGATACTAGACGAGCCCACCACTGGCCTCGACTCAGTCACTACATGGCAATTGATTACTACACTCATTGAGCTGACCCAACAGCCGGAACCGGTGGCTGTTGTGCTGACTATACATCAGCCGTCGGCGCGACTCTTCAATCTGTTTGACACAATATATCTGCTCTCAGCCGACGGTCAGTGCATTTACAACGGATCGCCCGGAAAGATGAGGTATACGTTCAGTGAGTGCGGACTCAATTGTCCCACATTTACCAATCCCTCAGACTTTGGTCTGGAGGTGGCGTCCAAAGAGCACGGCGTCGACCGACTCGTCACTCTCGCGGCGATTGTCACCAACGAAGCAAAACAAATGCCCACAAATAAGTACCGCATCCGTATTGAACGCGAATTTAACACAAAGAGATGTGTCTACTATTTGACCATAAGGTAAATATTATATTTTTATAATATTATTTTTGATTAAAGGTTTTAATTTTTATTAACATTTTTGCTTTTAATTTAATATCTTGTTTTGATCACAAAACAGATCCTTTCTGTCGATGATTAGGGACCCGTTTATGCTTCCGATGCGGTTCTTTGGCTATATTTTAGTCGCTTTTTTGATTAGTTTATTGTTTGGTAGGGATAGCGGAGTGCTGTCCGGCTGTCCTCAAGAGCTCAACTTCAGAGATAACGGGAATATCATTGAATACATTATGTCTCGATCGGCCGATCTGTTTGAAAACTGCTGCGGACTGGCCTTTATCTGCCTGTTTGGGTGGTTTGGGGGCATATTTCCAGTACTATTAATATTTCCAATTGAGCTGAATGTTTACCTTCAGGTTTTATTACAAACATTTATTTATTGTTTTTTAAACAAAATTATTATTCAATAGGAATACGGAAACGGATATTATTCTTGTTTCTCATACTTTGCATCCAAAGTGTTAAGTGATATCCCATTCACACTATTGTTACCACATTTGGCTTCAGTTCCGGTATATTTATGGACCGGACAATACATGGCCGACGTCTGGCGTCTCTATAACTTTATCTTTATATTTATGTTAATCACATTCAACTCGAGTGCACTCGGCTTTCTAATCGGTGCCTCCCTATCCAACCACCCTGGTGCTATCGCATTTATCGGTATGCTTTCTCTGGTGCCTCTAATACTATTATCAGGTATTTTTATGAAATTATAAATTGAAAAAGTTTAAAATATATAAATAATTATTACTTATATTAATTAATTAATTATATTGTTTTTAATTAGGAATATTGATAAAACTGAATGCAATGCCATTTGCATTCCAAGCGCTATCGTATCTGAATTACATTAGGTTTGGTTTGGCCGCTGTTCTCATCAATAGCTACGGCTTTAATCGATGCGAAGCGGAGGTCGTGTCGGCCAACCATACCATCAACATTATGGATGAGATTCCGGCCGACAAACTGATGGCCATCTATACGTCCGACAAAATAGACTCCGCATTGCTATTGAAAGCAATGAATTCATTGCTTTCGGGCGACAAAAACGGCGACAAAACATCTATAATTATGGATAACTTTAATTTAGTTAATTTTGAATATTTTATTGCTATATTCATGCTTTTCCTACACATTATAGTGTATCGATTGATCACATATTATGTGATACTCAAGAAAGTCACGCCAAACACATCCAAATGAATACCTGTATAAATTTATAATTTAATGTGTTTTTTAATTAATATTTTTATTGATTTTAGCATAAAAGTCGTTGAATAATATTTTTAATGTGATTTATTTATTGTTTGCATTTAATGCTAAAGTCTTATAAGTTGTTAAAATAACAATAATTTTGGCAACAATTTTATATTGTTTTAATGAGTGCTCAAACACTATAAATATTTCAATAAAATTGATTTAAATATTTAAACCTTTGTTTTGACAAAACCTAAACTCATTTATAAAAACTGATTAATTGGCAAATATGTCGCCAAAACGGCATAAATTGGTAGGAAATATGAACATTAACTTAGAGTCAGTTGAATGTGATTTGAAAATAAGTGAATCCCTGGACTGTAAGTCGGGGGCCATTGAGTACAGCGTGTCGTTGAGGAGCACTGTATCGGATGTGGAGATAAAACTGCATAATAGGTATCAATTGAAAGGCAATAGACATATATAAAGTCTGAATTAATTGATTAAAAGATTAATAGCAATAATTTATTAGTTATAAAAATGTACATAGTAATTTATATAGTAATTTTCACATTTATTTTTACAACTTTAATGTTAGAAAATAAGTTGATTATAGTTTTAAGTTAAAACTTTTAAAAACTTTTAACTTTTAACTTAATGCTTTTATTGTACACTTTATTAATCCCATTGAAATACGACAATTATTCAGCTTCAAAAATTAATTATTAACATCTCGTTCAGTATAATGTAAAGTTTGAATTTGACATTAAATTTTCAAACACATAGCAAATCACTGTAAATGTTTTTCTATGGAAAATGCCTTAATTTTAAGACTTGACACCAAATTCCTATTGAAATCTTGTCATAAATTTTTATATTTTATTATAAAATTGTTTTATTGTATTATATTTGCTATTCATTGAGGATAAAGCATGTGTTCATTGCAATCAGTAATTCAATTAATTTCATCAATAATTTCAATGACTTTTTCGGTATTAAATAGCATTTTGGGCTATAAATGGGCGGACACTTCGACCGCCGGCGCGACCATAAACTGTCTGCCAAATGAGATACTAATGAAAATTTGCCACAAATTGGACTTTCAATCAAAACTGAGGGCACAGTTAGTGTGCAAACGATGGTATCGTCTCATTGAACACACATTTGCGGTCAAAACAAGTCTATTGATTGAAGACACCGAAAGCCGACTACACGGCCGACGTTACGGCGATTACAAGCCTTACGGTCTGGACATAAACGGCGGCCACCAGTCAATCGTCTCATTGAGTCCATTCCTAGCCACCAATACAATCACACGATCTGATTTCCAGCGCCTACTGACCATGGTGGTGGCAAAGTTTCCCAATTTAAACACACTGTACGTGTGTCTCATGAAATGTCATATCAATCGGCGACTCTTGCGGACAGTGACCGCCAGCTGTGACCGAGATCTGCAACAGTTGTCAATCGTTTGCTGCGATAAGAAGATCACTGTCACCGAACAGGAAGTGCTTGCGATGACCGTAAAGTATCCCAATCTTCGTGTCTTTCAATTCGAGTCATTCTATGTGTTGATCAAAGAGAAGACAATCAAAGAGTTGCTGAAGAATTTGCCAAAACTCGAGGTCTTTATTTTGATGAGCCTTTTGTCGAATAGTGAACAACACATAGACGTCGAGACATACAAAGGAAAAGTGTTTAAATACATGAATAGCGGTATTCAAGTAATCAAAACTCCGGGCTATTTGTTCAACGATAACGCCATACAATGTTTGGCTCACAAACAGCCCAATCATATGAAAACGTTGCGAGTGTTTGACATAATGGCGCTGAAGTCCATGTCTTTGATCGCCGATCGCTTCCAATCGCTTCGATGTCTGTATTGTTCGTCATTCTCGCCAAATGTCACTTCGGATCAAATGCGGCGCTTCTTTGGCGACATCTCCCGCTTGGATCAGTTGGAAAAACTACATCTTCTCATAGATCACGATCAGCCCATCATTGGTTACCCGGAGATCAAACCGCTGAAGGCGTGTCTGAAGTTGCGATCGCTTCGCATAGAGTCTACGGCACTGACCGTCGACTGTGTCGAAGGGATCGCCCGATTTGTACCCCAACTCCAGAAACTAGAGTTAACTTATGTTAGATTTCCGGCCGCACCGGCACTTTGTATGGCACCCATCGAGACATTAAAGCGATTGTCGTATCTGAAAGTGTCCACAACTCCTGAGTTGAGCGATGATCTGCTGATAAAACTTGTTAAGAGTTGTCCACAACTTACTCGTGTAGATGTCTCGCGTTGCGAAGACATCACCACTGGATCCATTGCGGCGTTCGTTCAGTTGGCCACCCAATGGCCTAACAATAGCTATAGTTTTTTGTTTAATAGTCATCTCAAACAAGGATTCAAACAATTGTTTCCCGAAATACCGTATAATTTGAATATCAATTTTCTTCACATTAGAAATCTTTACTAAAATGTTTACCGATTTTATTAATAAGTGTTTAAATGTATCAATGATTTGTAATAATTGTTTATTCTATTAATTGTTTACTAATTTGAATCATATTTTAATAGTTTGTTGATTTTATTACATTTTAAAATAAATAATTATTTTAAATTTTAATTAAAGTCCTAAACGAAATGATTTCATGAAATGATTTACAAATACTATAAGTTTTAATGTTTATTAGTTTGTGTCCTAACTATATATTTAGCGCTAAAACTCAAACAAATTGAATGGCAATCAAAAGGTGGCGAAGATATCGGCGAAAACCGTATAATGTCTGCATTTGTGTCGACACTTCTTGTCGTCGGCCATAGCTTTGAGTCGAAAAATGTTTTCTTATATTCAATACAACAATGAGTTATCAATATATACTTTGTTTGCTTTTAATTCAATCATTTAATCCAATCCTCACGAGTGAAGTATTAGGTATTTAATTATAATTATATCAAAATAATAATTAATTTTAGTTAAATTTTATTTAAAATTAGTGCCAAAATTGTTGCCAATATTTGGTCCCAGGAGTCAATCGGAAGGAACTTCTTTCCACGTGTTGTGTTCAGTCATTGAAGGCTCGGATCCGCTATTCTTCGAGTGGACACAAAACGGACACCAAATTAAGTCGAGTTAGAGTAGTCCAAATTGACTCAGTGTTAACTTTTGACTCAGGTTAACCAGGGTTAAAGTCAAAATTTTTTTTTACTCATTAGGTTAAAAGTCAAATTTGTTTTTGACCCGGGTTAACCCGGGTTAACTTTTTAACCCCAAAAGTAAGAAAATACCTTAAAATTTTTGCAAAATACCTAATATTTTTTGCAAAATATCCTAAAAATAACCCATATAATGACATCAGCCGGCCAATACGGTTAACCACTTGACCGTGACCTACCTTATCGGGTGCAAATGCACCGATTAAGAGATTAGATTGATTAAATTTCAATAAGAGGATTAATTGTTCATATATAATTAATGTAAATAATATAGTTAATTCAATTGTATCGAAAGAAATAAATAATTATTAATATTATACATAATTATTACTATTGTTGTCATGACAACAATTACGTAATATGGTCAAAAGGTTAACCCGGGTTAACCCGGGTCAAAGTCAAAGATTTTTATGACACTGAGGGTCAAAGGTCAATTCGTTTTTTGACTTTTTGACCTTTGGACAACACTAAGTCGAGTCCTGACGTCAACTATAAGATTGAAAACTCTTTGCGTTTTTCAACACTTATTATTGAGAACATTGAGAGAAGAGATTCCGCTAATTATACATGTGTTGTGAAAAATGCCATTGGATTTGATAGTCAATCCGTTTTACTCAATATAAACGGTATTTAATTTTATGATAAATTATTTTAACATTTAATTATAATCTAAATTAGTTTTAAACATTAGTTTACAATATATTTACATTAAAACGCCTTATAGTTTGCCTTTCATTGAACTTCTATATGAAGTATTATTTCATTGAAATACATGTAATGTTTAGTATTGAGCGCCAGAACTGAAACAAATTGTTTGCGAATTAAAAGGTGGTGAAAGATATCTGCAAACGATATCCTCTCTAAGACTTAATCCATAGGAATGGCTGTTATTGTGGTTATTGTCGGCCATAACTGCCATAACTTATTGTGTTGTTTCGTATCCATTGTATCATTACTTCAATTCAATATGAGTTTAAAGTGTGTATTAATTGTGTTTATAAGTTGTGATAATTAATGCCGACATTATTTCAGGTAATCCAATGGTTAATATAAAAGACAGAATCTTTTTAAAATAATTGTCTCAATAGTTCCCAAATTGGTTGTCATTCATGATAGGAGTCAAAGCTTTGGCTCTTATTTTCATATAACATGTAGTGTTGAGTTGGGATCTCCTCCTCTATTCTTTGAGTGGACACGAAATGGACAGTCAGTCAAATCGGGTCCAAAATATTTACATCTCAGGTGTCAACACATGTATACCACTGACGAGTGGACAGCACTCACGACACAGACATTGAGTTTGCATTTTGACAAAACACTTCTTCAATGGCAATGTTTTCGACACTAATTATGCAAAGAATTTTTGTTTGGATTTTATATTATTATAAATATTTAATTGATAATTGATTAATTGATCAAAAGTAATAACAATGTACTGTACATCTGAAACGGATTCAAAGTAATTTCTCGAATCCAACGAATCCAATCAATTAATTTAAACTTATTTAAAATTTTATTTTATCATTTATTTTGTCTACAAATTGTTATAAAATATTAATACAATTCATTACTCATAAAATTAGGATATAATATGATTAACAATTGATATTAGTAAAATAACAACTCGTCGTTATATCACTTGTATAACTAGACAGCCAGCGGTCGACCAGAGGTTATTAGTGCCAATGCTTTCCACGGTGACCACCTGTCTTGGCCTTGTGTTGTGCATCTGTGGGTCAAATAGTTTGTATTAATCTTTTTTAACTCTTATTAATCATTGTTTATGATTGAAATGGTGCACTTTAAATAATACAATTGTTAATAATATTTGTACACTTGAAATGTTTAAATTTCGTATTATATAGTTAAATAACAATAAAGTATTATATGTGAATCTGTGGGTAATATTAAAATATTGAATAAAAATTAAACATGCAGATTCAGCAGATATGCGATCGTGGTGTAAGTTATTATATCTATCTAGAAATCTAAGTCGGGTATTTTACTTCCCATAGACTAACATTGTTAAGACTAACATGTCCTTCGAGCAAATGTAATAAACCCGTAAAATAGTGCCAAAGTATTTTTAGAGGTCTGTTTCTACGGGCGGCGATTTCTCGATAACCACAATGGTTACGGCACAATAAATTACATTATTTAGTAGTTAAATTGACCCACCTTCTAATGTTATACATATTGTTTTCAACTAATATTTAGTTATTTTTTCAATAGGATCAACATTTGCTATTGATTTTATTAAACAAGCGTTAACTATAGTTTAGTTAATAGTCAATTTGGATAATATATTTGTGTTTAAATAAATGTTGTATACTCGCAATAAACCCAGGTTTAAGTATAGCAATAGAATTAAACTGTTATCCTATATTATATCCCATAAAGTTAAGGGCGTTAAAGATAGCCAAACAATTATAAAAATCACATTATTCAATGTTAAATTAAGGTTAAAAGTGATATAATTCTAATCATCAATGCTTTAAACGCTCACAATATAAATTAATTTGTATATAATATTCATTATATTGCTTAACTGATAAAAATTAAGAAACATGAGTTTAAATATTAGTTACTTACTTACTTCCTTGAGTTTATCGACAAGTCTGTTATAGTCCTTGATATTCTCCGGTGACAGACAATAACGTATATTTCTGATGTCCACCATGCAAAGATCATGTATGCATTCATTTTTCACGCCGAAATGAACGCACTCGTGTTTGAGTACATCGATTTTAGTTTTTCCAAATATGAAACCTTTTCCGTTGTCAGAGCACAGGCCCGTTCCAATTAGCTGCCCAATAGCCATCACCATAATGACCACGATTGTCACCTTCGGGTACATTGTAAATATGGTTGTGTTGTGTGTTTTAATGTCGCTCTATGTGAACACTCTAAGTGTATACGTGGAGTGTTTTTAATTCAATATGTGATTTAATTAGAGTCAATTATAATGATAGAATACTTTGATATATATTAGTAGAACTCATATATAGGTGGCCTAACTATGAATCCTTGTAGATAGATTTATGAAAGCATGTTCATATTTAAGTTGACAATCCTATGGACCAGAATCCAATCTTGTTCTTTAAAAAATATGTTTGCATCAACAGTTAGCAAATTAATTTTTAAATAACCGAGTTAGACTGTATTTTAATTAAGTTTAAAACTAAATACCATCTGTACAATAACTGTATTGAAAATAACAGGAAATAACTAAAATCTCAAAATTCTCGAGTTTTAATTAATTTTGTCGTTAGTTTAGTTATAATTTAGTTTTATTCATTTGTGGTTAAGTTGTTATGAATTATTTATTTCAATTACTTTTAAGTGTTGTGTTTGACATAGCGTTATTGTAATGCAATTTTTTATTTCATTTAAATAATTTATAAAATAAAATAACAAATTATGTTTTAACTATATATAATAAAAATTTAATAAATAAACTACTTCTTATTTAAATGAATAAATTTCATATACAAATAAGTTTATTTAAATTTATAAAAGTAAATACAAATTAAAACAAAAATAAAATAAAAACATTTCTTTATAATTTAAATATACACTATATTGTAAGAAAAGTATGTAATGGTCTTACAGTTTGTGTTGTCTCTACTCATTGAATACTATTGTAATTTGTAATTGTGTTTAAATATATTTCCGTAAATTATTGTGAATCCGACACAAAGTGTGGCGCAATATATGATATATTTATCACACATTTTGTGATACAATACTTAAGACGAGAATCCATTGTCGGCCATAACTTACCATCTCTTGTGTTGGTATTAAATGCAAAAATGTATTCAAAATATTTATTCATTGATATAATTGTGTGTATTTTAATCACTCAAATATATATGAGTGATGTATCAGGTATTCAACACAATTACTTGATTTATCCCTCAATTAATACTAAATTTCTATTAAAATTAGTGCCCAAATTAAGACCTGTATTAAAACAAATCACTCAAAATGAGGGCTCAGTATTTCAGATGTTTTGTTCAATACAAGAGGGATCTCATCCACTATTCTTCGAGTGGACACGAAATGGACAACAAATTAAGTCCAGTCCTGACGTCAACTATAAGATAGAGAGCTCTAAGAAGTTCTCCACATTTACTATCGATGAGATCACAAGAAGTGATTCCGCGAACTATACATGTCTTGTGAGCAACTCATTGGGAACTGACTCTCAGTCTGTTATCCTAACAATTAAAGGTTTTAATTAATTTTATTATTAAATATATAAATAATTAATGTTTGTAAACACGATTTTGTACTATACAAGTTGTGTATATGTTAGAATTGACCTAGGTATTTATAAACCATTGATATAACCACATTTTCTTCATGATATTGGTTGACATCCTATTGTATTCATACAAAAATATATCTTTGAAATGTGTTTTAAGCGCCAAAAGTCCAACAAATTGTTTGCCATTCAAGAGGTGGCGAAATATATCCAGACTTTGAGTACTCTTATTGTGAATTGAATGCCACTCTTGTTGTCGGCCATAGTTTTGTTCATTTCATGCACTTTTTTATTTCTCTCGAAAATAAGTTTTACAAAATGAGTGCAAAAATTCATTTAATTATAATATTTTTGTTAACTATATATTTAACACAATCACTGGATATAACGGGTATTTATTGATTGTACGAAACATTGTCAACAAATTAATAATACATGTGTTTAATCAGAATCGGCGCCTAAACTAACACCTCTTGTCAGTCCTCGCACTCAGACTGAGGGCTCGTATTTTGATATGTTTTGCTCAATACATGAGGGATCGCTTCCAGTGTTCTTCGAGTGGTCACGTAATGGACACCAAATTAAGTCCAGTCCTGACGTCAACTATAAGATTGAAAACTTTGACCGCTTTTCGACGTTTGCTATCAAAAAGATTGACCGAAAAGATGTGGCAAACTATACATGTGTTGCCAGCAATACGTTTGGCTCCGATTCCCAAACGGTTATGCTTTTGATTAAAGGTATAGAATATTCTGTAGTCAAATGTTTTATAATGTTTTCATATAAAATATAAATTGATTCAAATATAATGATAAACTCTGCGGCCATTGAGTGTGTATTAAATGATATCTGTTTTAAGCGCCACAACAAAAACAAATTGATTGCGAATCAAAAGGTGGCGAAAGATATTCTAAAATATCCGTTATTTCAAAGCCATTCCTATGAGTCGGCCATTAGTTTTCATATAATCCTCGAGTTATATGTGTTTTTGTAGCAAATAATTCAACGATAAACATGTATTCAAAGTGTAATTTGTTTGAATTGATAACATTGTGTTGTATTTGTTTCGCATATACTTCTGTTAAATCAGGTATTAATTATTGAGATTATTTTTCTCATGATTTTATAACTAATGAATAATTTTAATACAGAATTATCGCCGAAATTGTCACAATTAATGCCATATAAGAACCAAACAATTGGCACATATTTTGATATATTCTGTTCAATAGAGTCGGGATCTCTTCCCGTATTCTTCGAGTGGTCACGAAATGGACAAACGATTAAAACTAATTCCGAATCTCATTATAAGATCGAAAATTCGGACCGATTTTCAGCATTTTCTATCAAACAGATTGACCGAAAAGATGAGGCAAACTATACATGTATTGTAAGCAATGCCTACGGATCTGATCGACAATCAGTTTTGCTGTCAATCAAAGGTTAGGAAATTTACAGTAATTATCAGTTAAGACTTAATCAATATTTATGACACATTGACATAATAAGTGCGTTCAGACGCTCTCTCAATATAATTCATAACATTTAACAGAAGTGTTTCAAAATGATATCAATTTAATGTAAAAACTTGTTGTCATTAATGTTTTCTCGAAACGCGTGCCACAAATGTTGTATCAATTTGTAAACATTTCAATCAAATTAATTATTTATAATTAACTGTCAAAAGGGACTCATCTCATAAATATCTGTATTAATTGCCAACTAATGTAAGCCAGGTATCAGTGTTTCTGGTATTTATCACTGTATGTAATGTATTTGAATGTGTCTTACAGTTCGGTATAGAAATACAGTTCAAAAGTGATGTCTAAACCGCCAAATGATGTCTGCATTGAATGGCAATCAATGTGTGGCACTATTGTAGACATCAATCAATAGAGAAGTGTCTTATTTTCCATCACTTCTTACAATCCTATTGTCGGCCATTACTTCAGTTGTCTTTCCAATTGTCAACACTATTGACATAATAATGTCTTTTAAATACTATTTATTTGTGTTTTATTTTCAAATAATACTTGAATCCAGTGAACAGACATCAGGTATAGTGTTGTCAGACATAAGCAATTAATTTAACGCAAAATTTATCCATCAGTTCCCAAATTATCACCAATTGTTAACCACAGGAGTCAAAGCCAGGGCTCATACTTTCAGATCACGTGTACTGTTCAGGAAGGATCTCAACCCCTATTCTTTGAGTGGTCTAAAAATGGACATCAAATTAAGTCCAGTCCTGACGTCAACTATAAGATTGAAAATTACAAAATGTTTTCCACGTTTACTATTGAGAGGATTGAGCGAAAAGACGGCGCAAACTATTCCTGTGTATTACGAAATGCTTTTGGATCCGACACTCAATCCATTGTACTCTCAATCAAAGGTAGAAATTAATTATTTTATTGAAATTATTTTACAAATTGATTTACAAATTGTGTGGAAATTTTATATTTAATGTATTAATTGTTGGAACAATTATAGTAACATAAAATTATCATGATCATTTCTAAATACTTTTTGTACCCTATTGTTATGCGCCAATTCTTAATACAAATGAAAACAATTTGATTGCAATTCAATGTGTGGCGCAAATTGTCACTAAAAGTGGACCTTTTCTTAGTCTATACCTCTTTATACAATGTCTGTCTTTCTGTCGGCCATTAGTTTTGTGTAAAAATTATTTACTGATCATTCAATTCACACGTTATAAGTTATACAACTAAAATGAGCCGTAAATGCATTTTATGGTATTTATTGTTTTGTATATTCGCTGATAATATCCTATCAAATGATATCTCAGGTATTGAATGAAGAATTCATTGAATGAAATAATAAACTGATCTCTTTATTTGTCATCAGTTCCCAAACTAACACCAATTGTAAACCACAAGAGCCAGACTTTGGGCTCATATTTTCATACAGTGTGTGCCGTAGAGAAGGGATCGTTTCCCGTATTCTTCGAGTGGTCACGAAATGGTCAGACACTCAAAACCAGTCCCGAAGTTAACTATAAGATAGAGAGCTCTAAGAAGTTCTCCACACTTACTATCGATGAGATCACAAGAAGTGATTCCGCGAACTATACATGTCTTGCGAGGAATGCCTTTGGATCTGATACTCAGTCTGTGGTCCTCTCTATTAAAGGTTTTGAATATTGTTTACCATAATTAGTCTAATTTAATTTATTGGCATAAGTGATTCCGCGAACTATACATGTCTTGCGAGGAATGCCTTTGGATCTGATACTCAGTCTGTGGTCCTCTCTATTAAAGGTTTTGAATATTGTTTACCATAATTAGTCTAATTTAATTTATTGGCATATAATTTAATACTACATTACTCTATAACAATCTTTATTCTATAGTATAGTGGTTTACATTTCACGATAATCTCAAACACGATTAACACTTATACAGTTTTACAAAAATTCTATTGAAACAATTTGACTTGTTAATTTGGACACCTTCTGGTCACCCGATTTAATTAATACTAATTTCATTTCAATCCTTATATATTTAAAAATGATATTCTTTTTACAAAATTAAAATATCTTTTAAAATGCCTTCACATCTCTCAACCGAACTTGAGGCCAACTTTTTCAAGTTTTTAGCCATTATTTTCAATGGGAACCCGAATATTAGTTTATATCGAAAATTGACCGAAAATAATATAATTTAATATATTACAGTATGACACTTAGTGACAATATTAAATAACATTGTATAACACAGTTATATTTATGTATCTGTAATGTTGGCCAACTTTTGTCCCCAAACCATCATGGTCAGATTTAAAGCTCAACACTCCCCTGAAATGTTGAAAATTGGTCATCACAATATAATTTTTAGTGGCTACATTTATAACTGTTATTGGATTATTTTTGCTTTATCATCATCTATAATTAATACATTTATAATTTATTCGTATATTTAATGTCTTAGGCCGAAATTATTGCCCGAATCGGTAATAACATTGGTTTGTATGGCTAAAAACTTGAAAAAGTTGGCCTCAAGTTCGGGTGAGAGCTGTGAAGCCATTTTGAATAATATTTTAATTTTGTAAAAGGAATATCATTTTTAAATATATAAGGATTGAAATGAAATTAATATTAATTAAATCGAGTGACCAGAAGGTGTCCAAATTACCAGGTCAAATTGTTTCAATAGAATTTTTGTAAAACTGTAAATGCATTGCTTGAGTGTTATTTTCAAACCTCAATATCGCCGCCAAATGAGTGGCGAATTGATTGCCAGACAATGTGTGGCGCAATATATGCCACGATTTGTGACCAAAATGTCTGTATTTATGCTATTATTATAAGATATGAGCCATTCATTTGAGACAACATTTCGTGTTTGACCAAAATTTCTGAATACTTTACGAGAAATGTGTTTAAAATTAATTGTTTTAATTTGTTTGTGTATTTGTGGCCATAATTTCACTGAATTGACAGGTATTTGAATTGATATTAAATCGTAATTATATTATAATAGCCATTGAATTGATTGAATAGTTCCCAAATTGGATCCGTTGTATAATAAGAGTCAGAGCGAGGGCTCATATTTGCAGATCACGTGTACTGTTCAGGAAGGATCTCCTCCTCTATTCTTCTTATGGTCTCGAAATGGACACCAAATTAAGTCCAGTCCTGACGTCAACTATAAGATTGAGACATCTTTGAGGTCCTCTACCCTTAGTATTGAAACAATCGATAGAAACGATTCCGCAAACTATACATGTGTTGTGAGAAATGCCATCGGATCTGATACTCAATCGGTTGTCCTTACAATTAAAGGTACAGATATTACAAAAATGGTATAATATCTTAAAATATTTTAAGTATTTTGTAATTAGTAATTACCATATTTAAATTGCAAAGCAAATTGTATTTTATTTTATGATATGGTTTATAAGACTACAGTTTTGTATCTAAACTTAAATGAGTGTATATTTAGCGCTAAAACTCAAACAAATTGAATGGCAATCAAAAGGTGGCGAAAATATCTGCGAAAACCATATAATGTCTGCATTTGTGACACTTCTTGTCGTCGGCCATAGCTTTGAGTCGAAAAGTGTTTTCTTATATTCAATACAACAATGAGTTATAAATATATACTTTGTGTGTTTTTAATTCAATTACTTTTTAATATCATCAAAAGTCAAACACTTGGTATTTATAAACTATAATTATATCCAAACATTATTTCTAATAATAATCTGATCACAAATAGAGCCAAAATTAACGCCAATATTAAGTCCGAGAACCCAAAGAGAAAGCACTTATTTTCAAGTTTTGTGTTCAGTTATCGAGGGATCGCTTCCACTATTCTTCGAGTGGTCCAGAAATGGACAGTCACTCAAAACTGGTCCCGAAGTTAACTATAAGATTGAAAACCAGGAAATGTTTTCCACTTTTACTATAAAAAGTATCCAAAGAAGTGATTCCGCGAACTATACATGTCTTGTGAGGAATTCATTGGGAACTGACAGTCAATCGGTTTTATTAACAATTAAAGGTTATAATAATTTTATTGAATATTATTAATAATTTTTTTGTATGAATATTTCCACATGTTAATATAATCTATCATACTTTTCAATTACATTTACCAATGTAATAAACAGTGAATAAAATGATCTCGGTATAAGTTATAACTTCATTGAAGCGCATATAATTTGTGGTTATAAAGTAAATCTAAGCTTTCATTCACTAATTATAATAATACAGAACGGCCCCGAATTTGGCATTTCATTGGTGCTATAAAAAATATGTGCCAAAATCGAGTTCTGCCAAAATCGAAAATAGGAAATTGTGTAAAAAATCACATTTTTGAGGTTTAATTTACTCTATGGGACTTAATTTTCGAAATTTTGTTTGAAGTTATGCACTAATCACTAAATTGTGGCACAATTTCATTATAATAGACATTTTTGTCAATGAATTTAATAACTGTTCATTTTGTTTCAAAAGTGAATTCCCTTTTCCGCTTATATGCCGACATTTCCACTCAAAATTATACAAATGTGCTAAAAACGAAGCATAGATTATGCTGTACTGACAGTGGAAAAGCAGTGCTAAAATCGAAATCTGCCAAAATCGAAAATGCTAAAATCGGATACATTTAACATTACAGTATACATAGGGCTCGCCGGTGCTAAGAAAACCTTATGCTAAAATCGAAAAATGCTAAAATCGCGTGTGCCAAATTCGGGGCCGTTCTGTATTACAAATTTCATTGATAAATAATTACAAATAGTATTATGTTTCAAAAACTTATACAACATAAGTTATGTTACAGCAGTTATAATGAACTGTAAGCCTTACAGTGTATTTAATCGAGTCGTTCATTGATATATCAATGCATTGCTTATGATATTTAAATGCATGTCTTGAGCGCCAAAAGCAATGCAAATGCAATGCAATTCAATGTGTGGCGCAATATATGCCACAAATGTCTTGTAAAACCGCTCACATCCGAGTCGGCCATTGAATCGCTATATGTTTTACAGTACAATGTCTTTGATATTATTATCACTTCTTTTCAATTTCTTAATCCATGGCATAAATAGCACTCACTTATCAGGTATTTAACGAATTCCGGCCGGAATTTCATGTCATTAGCAATAATTGTGATTATATTTAGTGCCAAAACTAATGCCATCGTTGGCTGCGATAAACCAAACGGAAGGCACATATTTTCAGGTGTTTTGCACAGTAAGGGAGGGCTCGACACCACTTTCCTTCCAGTGGGCCAGAGATGGACAGACACTTAAGTCCGGCCCCGGAGTTGACTATAAGATTGAAAACTTTGAAATGTATTCAACGTTTACTATAAGAAAGATCGACAGAAGAGATGTCGGAAACTATACGTGTGTTGTGAGGAACGGCGCCGGGAGTGACAGGCAATCGGTTTTGCTGTTTATTAAAGGTTTTTATTTATTTATAAGTTTATAAAAAAATTTGTTCTCTAAATTATGTCAATATTTTTATGGTATAATTTGAAGGGATTTTGAATTTAATCTTAAAGTAATTTTATTGACTATTGAGTTCATACACGGATTCTTACAGTTAAACGCTATTTGCATTTTTTCTTACCGTATAATATATTTGTGTAAATTATTGTGAATCCGACACAAAGTGTGGCGCAATATATGATATATTTATTACACATTTTGTTATACAATACTTAAGACGAGAATCCATTGTCGGCCATAACTTACCATCACTTGTGTTGTCATTGAATGCAAAAATGTATTCAAAATATGTATTCATTGATATAATTGTGTGTATTTTAATCACTCAAATATATACGAGTGATGTATCAGGTATTTAGACAATTGAATAAATATATTGTATATTGTTTTTAACACGTTATTACAATTTAGTGCCAAAACTAATGCCATTTATGAAGCAAATGAACCCAAAGGAAGGCTCATATTTTCATATTGTATGCACTGTTTATGAGGGCTCATCCCCTCTATTCTTTGAGTGGTCCAGAAATGGACAGTCACTCAAAACTGGTCCCGAAGTTAACTATAAGATTGAAAATTCAAAAATGTTTTCCACGTTTACTATTGAGAAGATTGAGAGAAGAGATTCCGCGAACTATTCCTGTGTTGTCAGCAATTCTATGGGAAGCGATAGACAATCGGTTTTGCTTACAATCAAAGGTTATTTGTTTTACCTATATTATTTTGATAAATATTTATTGTTTGTGATTTAATGTTATAATTTTAAATATTATTCACTAAATTGTGTTGAAATGTTATAAATAATATCAATATATCTGGGATTTTAATGGTAAAGCATTACTGCCTTACAGTTTTAATACTATTGCATAAAACATCTTACTTTTGAAAATAGCAAATGATATCCAATTTGAATGGCATTCAAAGTGTGGCGCAATTGTTGTCCGAATATAAGGCTATATTGAGTCCAATCAGTGATATATCACTCGTCGGCCATAGTTTTCAAGCCTTTATTTTGTGTAAAATGTTTGCAAAAATGCCTTCAATGCATATTTTATTCAAACTTGTTTTATTATTTATACAATTTATTAATATATTAAGTGAGGAATTATCAGGTATTGTCATTTGGTTTCCACACAATTGTTAGCAAATTAATTGATTGTAAAATATTTATATAATTAGCGCCAAAATTAGTGCCACTTATAGGAAGAGATGAAACCGAAGGCTCATATTTTCATATTGTATGTTCTGTAAGTCGCGGATCACTTCCACTATTCTTCGAGTGGACACAAAATGGACACCAAATTAAGTCCAGTCCTGACGTCAACTATAAGATTGAAAACTCAATGCGTTTTTCAACGCTTACTATTGAGAGTATCCAAAGAAGTGATTCCGCGAACTATACATGTGTTGCCACAAATGCCATCGGATCTGACACTCAATCCGTTTTACTTACTATAAAAGGTATCATTAATTGTTTAATTCGTATTAAATTGATTATAAAAACATAATTTATAAAATACATGTTATAAAAGCTATTTAAAAGTTGTTGCAATGAACGATGATATTTATTTATATCATTAGATTTCAATAACTTTTGCGATATTCTCCAAAATTATTTGTAATGATATTTTTAAATAATATATTTCCTTAAATTATTGTGAATCCGACACAAAGTGTGGCGCAATATATGATATATTTATCACACATTTTGTTATTAATATACAATACTTAAGACAAGAATCCATTGTCGGCCATAACATTGTCGGCCATCTCTTGTGTTGTCATTGAATGCAAAAATGCATTTAAAATATTTATTTATTGATATAATTGTATGTATTTTATTACACCAAACAATTCCTATCTATTCTTCAGGTACTTTATACCATTTAAATGTCAATTCATAGTCATTAACGATTGTTTTGATTCAATTTAGTGCCAAAATTAGTGGCATTTCCTAATAGAGTGCAGACATTGGGCTCATATTTTCAAGTGTTTTGCACAATACAAGACGGATCCCTTCCTCTGGTATTTGAGTGGTCCAGAAATGGACAGAAACTCAAATCCAGTGCTCATCTAAACTATAAGATTGAAAACTTTGACAGACATTCAACGCTTACTATTGCAAGCATTGAGAGGACAGATGTCGGCAATTATACATGTCTTGTGACCAATACGTTGGGAACCGATAGACAAGGCTTTGACTTATCCATCAGAGGTAGACATTTGTAATTAATAGTTATTAAATAGTATTTTGTATTTAAGTCATTCAAAAATGAAAATTTAAAACAAATATCTTATGATTGTTATTAATTATAATGTGGTTATGTATTGAGAATGGCTTACAGTTTTGAACAAAATATTTTTTCAAACTGATGTCTAAACCGCCAAATGATATCTGCATTGAATGGCAATCAATGTGTGGCACTATTGTAGACATCAGTCCATAGTTTTTGTCTTATTTTTTTGTACATCTCATAGACTTCTTGTCGGCCATTACTCTCATTATAATCACAAAGTGTTGTCAAAATGTATTCAATATTTAAATTCCGGTTATTTATTGAATTAAATATAAGTTTTATAATTCTTATTATAATTCCCGAATATTTATCAGGTATTGTCCATTAGATTCCAATTCAATATAATATTTCAAATCCATATCTTTCATGACATTAGCCCTAAAACTGACGCCACTATTGAGCCCAAGAACTCAAAACGAGGGCTCAATGTTTCAGATGACTTGTCCCGTACAGGAGGGCAGTCCTCCCCTATTCTTTGAATGGCTAATCAATGGACAAATTGTTAAATCAAAACCTGATGTCAATTATAAAATTGAAAATTTTAAGAAATACTCCACTTTTACTATCGATGAGATCCAGAGGAATGATTCCGCGAACTATACGTGTATTGTTAGAAATGCATTGGAAAGCGACAGTCAGTCTGTGTTTCTATCAATTAGAGGTAGGATTAGACTTAATATTTATAGTATAAATCACTGCATCATTAATATATAAATTAAATAATTGCAAGTAAGTAATTGTTATGTATTTTATATACATGCTTTTAATACATAATGATGTTTGGTTTGATTACTGATAATTATCATTGAAAGTATGGTTTCATTATTGAATCCAATGTGAAATCAATTGTAAAAGCAATTGTGAATCTCACACAATGTGTGTCACTGTTGTAGACATTAAAAACATTATTATCACATATTCTTCAGCTCTGATTGAGTTTCTGTCGGCCATTACTTCCCATTATTTGTATATAAAGTGTTGTCAAAATGTTTTGCAACTGTAAATACACTTCAGTTTTTGAACTGTATTTTGTAATAATATTGTTAATAACAATTGAAAACCTATCGGGTATTTGTCCAACAATTATATTTAAGTTTATAACTAATGACTATCTCTTACATGACATCAGCACTCAAATTGACTCCTCTATTGAGTCCCAGGACTCAAAGCATTGACTCGTATTTTCAGATCACATGTACGATGCAAGAGGGAAGTCCTCCCCTCTTCTTCGAGTGGGTTATCAATGGACACACCGTTAAGTCCAGTCCTGACGTCAACTATAAGATTGAAAATTACAAAATGTTTTCCGCGTTTACTATTGAGAAGATAACGAGAAGCGATTTCGCGAACTATACGTGTATTGTTAGGGATTCTGTGGGAAGTGACAGACAAACCGTTTTGCTTACAATCAATGGTAGGAAATATTGAATAATTGATATATAAATTATCAATAATTTTAGAAAAAAATTTATTTTTTTAATTATAATCACAATTTGTGTGATTTATAATACAATAAGTCGTGTAAAAGAATGTGTGATAAATTCTGGTGGAAACTTGCATTTTACTTAATTTCCTATTTATAGCATTTTTATATTTGAAATGAACAGTTGTGGTAAATTGTGAATCGCATTCAAGGTGTGTCACTGTTGTAGACATTATCCCAAAGATCTTTGCCATCACTTTCTCACATAATGTCAGCCATTGTTTTGCTGTTATATCTGTATATAAACTCATTGTAAAAATGAATTCACAATATTTTAATTGTTTGATGTGTTTAATATTGATGAATGAAATATCGTATTCCTATTGTGCGGGTAATGTATAGACAACATAATAGCTACAAATATAATTGAGATAACATTCATGTATTTTTAACAATTAGTACCAAAACTAAGCTCTGGGTTGTCTCACATGAACCAAAGCATTGGTTCAATCTTTCAGATGGTATGCACTTTAGAATCGGGATCTTTTCCCGTATTCTTCGAGTGGTCACAAAATGGACAGACAATCAAATCGAGTCCTGATGTCAACTATAAGATTGAAAACTTTGAAATGTTTACCAGTTTTACGATAAAGAAGATCGAGTTAAAAGATATGGCTAACTATACGTGTATTGTTAGCAATGAATTTGGATCTAATAGTAGATCAACTATATTATCAATTAATGGTAATTGCGATAATCTTTTATATTATTTTCATATTTAGTTAAATATATTTTTTAATCAAATTACTGACAAATATTTTTAAAAAAAGTTCATTACTCTATCAATGATTGTTATAAAACCTTACAGTTTGTATTGAACTGTACATACAATTCAAAAGTGATGTCTAAACCGCCAAATGATGTCTGCATTGAATGGCAATCAATGTGTGGCACTATTGTAGACATTAATCCATAGTTTGTGTCTTGTTTTCTGTAGATTTCATAGACTTCTTGTCGGCCATTACTCTCATTATAATCACAAAGTGTTGTCAAAATGTATTCAATATATAAATTCCAATTATTTATTGAATTAAATATAAGTTTTATAATTCTTATGATAATTCCCGACTATTTATCAGGTATTGTCCATTAGATCCCAATTCAATATAAATATTTTAAATTCATATCTTTCATGACATTAGCCCTAAAACTGACGCCACTTTTGAGTCCAAGAACTCAATCCGTGGGCTCAGTATTACAGGTGACCTGTGCTATACAAGAGGGAAGTCCTCCCCTATTCTTCGAGTGGGCTATCAATGGACACACCGTTAAGTCCAGTCCTGATGTCAACTATAAAATTGAAAATTTTAAGAAATACTCCACTTTTACTATCGATGAGATCCAGAGGAATGATTCCGCGAACTATACGTGTATTGTTAGGGATTCTGTTGAAAGTGATAGACAATCCGTTTTGCTTACAATCAATGGTAGGAAATGATATTTAATTGGAATATATTTTATTTATAATATTTAATTGTGATCACAAATCACCCGAGATGTTTTAATATCTATTACGTATACGAGTATACTTTGAATTCTGATTGAATACTGAATTTCCTATTTATAGCACTTTTATATTTGAAATGAAAAGTTGTGGTAAATTGTGAATCGCATTCAAAGTGTGTCACTGTTGTAGACATTATATTCTCACAGATATTATATCTTTGCCATCAATTCCTCACATAATGTCAGCCATTGTTTTGTTGTTATATCTGTATATAAACTCACTGTAAAATGCATTCACAATATCTTAATTGTTTTGTGTGTTTAATATTGATGAATGAAATATTGTATTCCTATTGTGCGGGTAATGTATAGACACCACAATAGAGTAAACATAATTGAGATAACATTCATGTATTTCCAATAATTAGTACCAAAACTAAGCTCTGGTTTGTTTCATAAGAACCAAAGCATTGGATCTAACTTTCAGATTGTATGCACTCTAGAAGAGGGATCTTTTCCCGTGTTCTTCGAGTGGGCTATTAATGGACAACAGATTAAGTCCAGACCTGATGTCAACTATAAGATTGAAAATTTCAAAATGTTTTCCACACTTACTATTGAGAATATATCGATGAAAGATGTGGCTAACTATACGTGTGTTGTTAGCAATGAATTTGGATCTAATAGTAGATCAACTCTATTATCAATTAATGGTAAATCATTTAATCTAAAATAATAATCATAAGGATATTTATTATGAAATATTTCATTTTAAAAACATCTAAATATTTTGAATCTAATTCTCCACTGTTTGTCTTACAGTCTTACAGTTTGTATTGAAACTATATATACATTTCAAACTCGCGTCTAAACCGCCAAATGATGTCTGCATTGAATGGCAATCAATGTGTGGCACTATTGTAGACATCAATCCATAGAGAAGTGTCTTATTTTCTTGAGGTCTCGCAGAATATTTTTGTGACTCTTTGTCAGCCATTACTTCATTCACTCGTATAAAGTGTTGACAAAACATGACTTTCTCACAGAATATTAGTATATTTTATCGTTTATTTGTGATATTCATATGTTTGTCAATTATTGCGAATTCTTCGACAGGTATTGCTTTTATGATTACATGAATTCATATTAATCTCAAATATAATTATAGCCCTAAAGTTGGCCCCACTTTATCCGGTCAGTCAGAGTGAGGGCTCGTATTTTATAAGCATCTGTTCAGTACAAGAGGGAAGTCCTCCCCTCTTCTTCGAGTGGTTACGAAATGGACAGACACTCAAAACGGGTCCCGAAGTTAACTATAAGATTGAAAATTCAAAAATGTTTTCCACGTTTACTATTGAAAAGATTGAGAGAAACGATTCCGCAAACTATACGTGTATTGTTCGCAATGCTATGCAATCTGACAGTCAGTCTGTTTTGTTGTCAATTAAAGGTATTTAAAAACAATACAGTTTTGTATTTATTTGATAATTTAAAAGCAATACTTTTTTAATTTTGCTGAGAATTAATATGATTTAAAGAAATTATTGATTACTCTCATTTAGACATATATTTTTAAATGTTTAATACATTATTTATTTGTATAAAAACTTTTATTTTGAACATAAAATATCCGGCAAATTGTGAATCGCATTCAAAGTGTGTCACTGTTGTAGACATTATCCCAAACATCTTTGCCATCAATTCTTCACTTTATTGTCAGCCATTGTTTTGCTGTTTATTTCTTATCATAAATTCATTGCAAAAATGTGTCCAAAATATTGTTTAATTTCTTTCATATGTTTGCTATTTGTAAATGAAATTCATTGCAACAGATCTTCGGGTAAATTCAATACTAATTTTGAAATAATTTAAATTATATCGAGTTTTATATAACCTTTAGCACCGAAATTGAGTTCTGGTTTAACCCATAAGAACCAATCCATTGGATCCATGTTTAAAATGCTATGTTCTCTCGAAGAGGGATCAGTTCCAGTGTTCTTCGAGTGGTCCAGAAATGGACAGACAATCAAATCAAAGCCTGACGTGAATTATAAGATCGATAATTTTGAGGATCACTCGACACTTACCATGAGATCCATTGATATGTCTGATGTCGGGAACTATACGTGTGTTGTTAGCAATGAATTTGGATCTAATAGTAGATCTATTTTACTATCAATTAATGGTATGAATATTAATAATTATTTTATTATAAAATAATATTTAAATTTTATACAAAATCTATAAAACATTTCTACCAATATTTACATAGAGTTATATTCTTGAAGTGTTTTAAACACTGTCTTACAGTTTGTATTGAAACTGTAATGCAATTCAAAAGTGATGTCTTAACCGCCAAATGATGTCTGCATTGAATGGCAATCAATGTGTGGCACTATTGTAGACATCAGTCCATAGAGAAGTGTCTTATTTTCTTCAGCACTTATACTATTCCTGTCGGCCATTGTTTTCATATCTCTATTCATTTGAAAGTGTTGTCAAAATGTTTCTCAATTATAAATTTAATGCTTATATTTGCCTTATTTTGATGACCACTATTGATAACTTATCAGGTATTGTCTTGGTCAAATTAGTTTTCAGATTAGCTGGCTGATAATTGATAAAGTATTTACATTCATGGTTTTAGCTCTTAAACTCACCCCATTGTATCCGAGACAACAGAATGAGGGCTCAATGTTTCAGATGACTTGTCCCGTACAGGAGGGCAGTCCTCCCCTATTCTTCGAGTGGCTAATCAATGGACAAATTGTTAAATCAACACCTGATGTCAACTATAAGATTGAAAATTTCAAAAAATACTCCACTTTTACAATCGATGAGATCCAGAGGAATGATTCCGCGAACTATACGTGTATTGTTAGGGATTCTGTTGGAAATGATAGACAAACCGTTTTATTAACAATCAATGGTATGAAATGCACGACTTGTGCTCTACTCTGCTATACATTATAAGTATTTTGTTGTAATTTTAAACTAATTATATTTAAATGAATATTTATCACATGATATCTGAATTATATTCAGTTCAAGAGAAAAATGTTTTCAAACTTATATTTGAAATGAAAAGTTGTGTCAAATTGTGAATCGCATTCAATGTGTGTCACTGTTGTAGACATTATATTCTTACTGTATTTGCCATCAATTGATATCTTCATGTCAGCCATTATTTTACTCCATATCTTACATATTGTTAGTAGTGTTTGACTTAACATGTATTCAAAGTATTGTCTGTATTATATATTTATTTATGTAATTGTAAATCAAATCTATTTATGCAACTCTTCTGGTAATTATAATAATGTGTTATTTATATTAAGAGATGTATTAATTATATTCTCTCATGAAATCAGTCCCTAAATTGAGTTATAATGGAGTTTCAAATAAGACTCAATCGATTGGCTCTAACTTTCATATGGTCTGTACTCTTGAAGAGGGATCACTTCCAGTGTTCTTCGAGTGGTCTAAAAATGGACAGACAATCAAATCCAGACCTGATGTGAATTATAAGATTGATAATTATGAAATGTACTCCACTTTTACCATCAAATCCATTGACATGAAAGATGTTGGAAACTATACGTGTGTTGTCAACAATGAATTTGGATCTAATAGTAGATTTATATTACTATCAATTAATGGTAAAACATCATATTTATTAGAATTATTAATTTGGTTTAATTTATTATAGTTTAGCTTTACTAGTTATTATGTAAATTGATTGACTGTTCAGAAATATAGTTTTATTTTATAAGCTGATTGTAATCACATCTTACAGTTTATGTTAAAAACAATTCAAAAGTGATGTCTAAACCGCCAAATAATATCTGCATTGAATGGCAATCAATGTGTGGCACTATTGTAGACATCAATCCATAGAGAAGTGTCTTATTTTCTGTAGATCTCATAGACTTCTTGTCAGCCATTACTCCAATCGCTGTATAAGTTGTGATCAAAATGTTTTCCAAACAGTATTTCGTGTTTATTATAAATTCATTATTTCTAGTAATTAGTTCTGATTTAATATCAGGTATTGTTATATGAATTGAGTTCACAAACAAAATATTTCATAATATTATCTTAATTTAGTCCCAAAACTAACGCCTCAATTGAACTCAAGAACCCATTCTGAGGGCTCATACTTTCAGATCACATGTACAGCACAGGGAGGATCTCCTCCTCTGTTCTTCGAGTGGTCACAAAATGGACACCAAATTAAGTCCAGTCCTGACGTCAACTATAAGATTGAAAACTTTGAAATGTATTCAACTTTTACCATAAAAAGTATCCAAAGAAGTGATTCCGCGAACTATACATGTCTTGTGAGAAATGCTTTTGGATCTGACAGTCAATCAGTTTTGTTATCAATTGAAGGTATTTTGATATAAAATTATTATTTAAATTAATATCGATATTAATTAATATTTAATTCATTTATTGTGAAAAGATATATTGAAATCTTAAGTACATTTTGAACATATTTTATTGTAAATTCTTCATAACGGGTATTGAATATAATTTTGTATTTAGTTTTAATAACTTATGAACCAAATTGTGAATCGCATACAATATGTGTCACTGTTGTAGACATTATTTCAAAGATATTTTACCACAAATATCTACTTCTCATGTCAGCCATTATTTCTCTTGCATTATATTTGTTGCAAACACTAAATACACGATCAAAATGTTGTTAAAGTATTACTTGTCTTCACTTCTATTGACACTATTTATTGAAAGCATTCAATCAAACGATTCTTTGGGTAAAATATATGATAATATAAATGATATATTACTGATTGATACCAATTATTAGCCCCAAAACTAGCCTATTCTGTATCACATAAGAGCCAAACGATTGGCTCAAACTTTCAAGTATTTTGTACTGTGGAAGAAGGATCTGTTCCGGTGTTCTTCTTGTGGTCACTAAATGGAGATCCACTGAAACCAATGTCTGGCGTTAACTATAAAATAGATAACTTTGAAACTCATTCATCGCTTACTATAAAGAGTATTGAGAGAAGAGATGCCGGAAATTATTCATGTCTTGTAAACAATGGGTTCGGAAGTGACGGACAGAGCGTTAGTCTATCCATAAGAGGTTGTAATTAATATTGTTATTTGTTTTATTAGTTTTATTTATTTTGTTGAGAGATGCCGGAAATTATTCATGTCTTGTAAACAATGGGTTCGGAAGTGACGGACAGAGCGTTAGTCTATCCATAAGAGGTTGTAATTAATATTGTTATTTGTTTTATTAGTTTTATTTATTTTGTTGGCTATCGATAAATATACAAAATATATCAATGATATGTTTTGTTCAAATATTTTAAATATCGTTATATTTATGACTTGCAATGGATATACAGTTTGGTTACAGTTTTGAATTGTAATCTTATTCACAATTTTGCGCCAAATGTTTGCCAATTGTGTTGTGAATCAATGTGTGGCGCAATATATCCTCCGATTTAGTGTTTTTTGCCTGAAGTTGTATTTTCTTGACATAAAGTCAGCCATTATTTAGTTTAGTGTTGAATACGAGTCCACACAATGGACTACAAGTGTTTGGTTTTCACTATTATTTTTCTTCATTTCAATAGTTATACGAATTCTTCTTCAGGTATTCATCCGATTATTGTCTCAATAATTGTTTGCAAAACTAAATCTAATTTTTATCCCATAAATAGTACCCAAATTGGGTTATTCTGTGAGTCATAAGACACAGACTATTGGCTCAATATTTCATATAACGTGTTCATTAGAAGAGGGATCTCTTCCCGTGTTCTTCGAGTGGTCCAGAAATGGACAGTCACTCAAATCCAGTCCTGATGTTAACTATAAGATTGAAAACTTTGAAATGCATTCAACTTTTATTATAAAGAGTATTGAGAGAAGAGATGCCGGAAATTATTCATGTCTTGTGAAGAATGCTTTGGGAGACGACAGACACACAGTCTTGTTGTCAATTAAAGGTTGATTTTAATATTAATTAATTTATAGTTTAATTATAGCATTTAATCTTAAATTTTATCCACATTTAAATATTTTACCACAAGTTTTAGTACTTATAAAAGTAACTCAAATGGATTGATACTCGGCTTACAGTTCAGGTGTTTGCAATGTTTCCCATATAAGAGCACAATATATAAACATTTAAACCAATTGTATTGGGAATCAATGTGTGGCGCGAGTGATATCTTCTTTCACTTCTTGTTTCATATAATACTTTGTCTGAAAATTATTTGACGTAAAAGTCGGCCATTATTTTGATATAACATTTCTATGAGTTGTTTGTTTGTAAAAATGTGGCCCAAAATTGAATTAAATTTTGTGTTAGTTTACATAACAATTGTTTTAACTTATGTTTCCTCCACTCAATCGTCAGGTATTATATCTATTGAAACGACATTTCATTTGTTTAATACCTGTATTTGCATTGAAATCAGCGCCAAATCTGGCCAAACATGTGTCCCATAAGACACAACCCATTGGAACCTACTTTCAGATATTCTGTAACTTAGAGTCGGGATCTTTGCCCGTGTTTTATGAGTGGTTCCGAAATGGACAGACACTCAGGTCGGGTCCGGATGTCAACTATAAGATTGAAAACTTCAAGAAATTTTCCACATTTTCTATCGATGATATCGGAAGAAGTGATTCCGCGAACTATACATGTCTTGCGAGCAATGGTTTCGGTTCTGACAATATATCGGTTGTGCTCTCAATAAATGGTAATCATATTTATTATGGTTTAATCTCATTTAAATATTAAACATTTAACCTATGGTATACTTCAAATTTATTATAATGAATATACAGTATTAAACTAGGAACAATCATTTGAATTTACATACATTTGTTTCTTATATCAAACACAAATATATTCACAAGTTTGCGCCAAATGTTTGCCAATTGTGTTGTGAATCAATGTGTGGCGCAATATATCCTAACATTTGATCTCTTCTTGTGTACTGTTTTTGTCTGAAATTGTATTTTCTTGACATAAAGTCAGCCATTATTTAGTTTAGTGTTGAATACGAGTCCACACAATGGACTACAAGTGTTTGGTTTTCACTATTATTTTACTTCATTTCAATAGTTATACGAATTCTTCTTCAGGTATTCATCCGATTATTTTCTCAATAATTGTTTGCAAAACTAAATATACTTTTTATCCCATAAATAGTACCCAAATTGAGTTATTCTGTGAGCCATAAGACACAGACTATTGGCTCAATATTTCATATAACGTGTTCATTAGAAGAGGGATCTCTTCCCGTGTTCTTCGAGTGGTCCAGAAATGGACAGACACTCAGATCCAGTCCTGATGTTAACTATAAGATTGAAAATTTTAAAAAGTTTTCCACTTTCTCTATCGATGAGATCACAAGAAGTGATTCCGGAAACTATACATGTCTTGTGAAGAATGCTTTGGGAGACGACAGACACACAGTCTTGTTGTCAATTAAAGGTTTATTTTAATATTGAATTAAATTATATTTAAATTATTGCATTTAATATTAAATTTTATTTATAATTAAATATTTCACATCAAGTTTTAGTACTTAATTACTACCAATTAATACTCGGCTTACAGTTTAGTTGTATGTAATGTCAAATGCATATACGAGTCAAATATACGGTACATATAATATATTTATACCAATTGTGTTGTGAATCAATGTGTGGCGCAATATATCCTATTATTTCTTGTATTCACTCGTGTTTTGTCTGAAAATATATTTTCTTTACATAAAGTCAGCCATTATTTTGTCACAACATCTTTCCTGTGATCAACAAAAATGTTGTCTAAATATAATTATTACTTAAATATTGTGATTATTATCATTGCTATAAACAATTCCTATTGTGACGAACCCAAGGGTATTATTGCTACAAAATATTTATGTAATTAATTTAATTAATATTCATTATATTTGCTTTCATATCAGGACCTAAATTATCCAAACATGTATCGCATAAGAGTCAGTCAATTGGCACTTACTTTCAGGTGTTTTGTACCGTAGAGTCGGGATCTTTGCCCGTGTTTTACGAGTGGTCGCGAAATGGACAGACACTCAAAACCAGTCCCGAAGTTAACTATAAGATTGAAAACTCGAAAATGTTTTCCACTTTTATTATTGAGAAGATTGAGACCAAAGATGCGGCTAATTATACATGTCTTGTGAGCAATGCTTTTGGTTCTGACAGACAAACAGTTTTACTATCAATCAATGGTAAAGCATTTGATTTAATAAATCTTAATTAATGCTAATTATTTATACGATAATTTCATAAATTATTTATTTCTATTATTATCTTGGTTAGTTTATATTTCAAAGCGAAACTCCATTGAAAACCATGTCTATTCTTACAGTTTATGTGTTTCGTATATAATAACACATGAAATATATTCAAACCAATTGTGTTGTGAATCAATGTGTGGCGCAATATATCCATACATTTCATGTCTTTCACGACTCGGTTTTGTCTCAATCTATGATTTTCCTGACATAAAAGTCAGCCATTATTTACACGATTATATTCATTGCCTCTAATGTTGAAAATGTTGTGCAAAACATATTTAATTATTGTTTGTATTTTATATCAAATCAACTCTTATGGCGCTTCGGGTATAATATTTCGTATTTAATTATAAATTAAATAATTAAACATTAATTTCCATTACAATCAGTGCCAAAGTTGGGCTCAATTGTGTCCCATAAGAGTCTATCCATTGGAAGTCATTTTCAAGTATTATGTACTATAGAATCGGGTTCTTCGCCCGTATTCTTTGAGTGGTCCAGAAATGGACAGTCACTCAAAACTGGTCCCGAAGTTAACTATAAGATAGAGAGCTCTAAGAAGTTCTCTACACTTACTATCGATGAGATCACAAGAAGTGATTCCGCGAACTATACATGTCTTGTGAGGAATGTCTTCGGAACTGATAGTCAGTCGATGTTATTATCAATCAAAGGTCGATATATTTATTATAATTAATTTTATATAATTTTTATTTAACTTTATTTAATCTTTAATTGTGTTAATGTTATTGTTTGGCAGACTTGTGTTGTATTGGGAAATGCCTTACAGTTCAGTCATTGAGATTTGTTTCCCATATAAGAGTCAAATATATATAATATATTCAAACCAATTGTGTTGTGAATCAATGTGTGGCGCAATATATCCTCTCAAACATTGGTTTTACTCCTATTTTGTCTGAAAATACTTTTTTCTGACATAAAAGTCAGCCATTATTTGCTATTGAATAGTAGTGTTTGTTATGAAAATGTGGAGCAAATATGAGATAAATGTGTTTTTAATATTAAATCTCTTGAATACTATCTATTCGTATGATTCCTCAGGTATTATAGATAATAGCAATCATTTATTCCATTCATTGATCATAACATTTGCCATTAGCCCCGAAGTTAGCAATTTCTGGTATCATTAATAAGACTCAACCAATTGGTAGTAATTTCCAGATATTCTGTTCGGTTGAAACCGGATCTCAGCCTTTATTCTTCGAGTGGACACAAAATGGACATCAAATTAAGTCCAGTCCTGACGTTAACTATAGGATTGAAAACAATGAAATGTTTTCCACTTTTACCATAAAAAATATCCAAAGAAGTGATTCCGCGAACTATACATGTGTTGCGAGGAATAACTTTGGAACCGATAGACTATCTATTTTATTATCAATTAAAGGTATGATAATATGGTTTCATGTAATCTATTATATAATATAAATGGTTATTATTATAAATATAAATTTAATAAATATACTATATTACATCTCGGTTAGAATATTATCCATTAAGTTATATTAACTTTAATATCGCTGGTTATTATAATAAATACAATACAAGTTTAATACACTTCTTGTATTATCACAAATTGTGTTGTGAATCAATGTGTGGCGCAATATATCCTATTATTTCTTGTATTTACTCTTATTTTGTCTGAAAATATTTTTCTATGACATTAAAGTCAGCCATTATTTTCCATACCATACTCTTTGCCATTAATTTGACAAAATGTTATTTAAAAATTGTTTTACTTGTGTCTGTATTTTAATTGTGTTAACCGATGTCCATAGCTTTCAGTCATCAGGTATTTTGTATCCAAACATTCTATGATTCAAACAAATAATTACCATTTGTCTCATAACAGCCCCTAAATTAACCAAATATACCAAACAAAAGGATCAGTCTATAGGATCTCATTTCCAAGTGTTTTGTACTGTAGAGACCGGTTCTTTGCCCATATTCTTTGAGTGGTCACTAAATGGACAGTCACTCAAAACGGGTCCCGAAGTTAACTATAAGATTGAAAACAATGATATGTTTTCAACACTTGTTATAAAGAAGATTGAGACCAAAGATGCGGCTAATTATACATGTCTTGTGAGCAATGCTTTCGGTTCTGACAGACAATCGACACTATTATCAATAAATGGTGAAAATATTTAATTTAATTATTTTATATTATCAATTTTATATAAAACATAACATGATTAATATAACAATTTACATAGGTGTTTAACAAAATCTATTATGTATTGCTATGTTTGGATTTTTAAATACAATGCACATTCTTACTATCATTTGCAATATAATAGGCAAATATCTTAAAACCAATTGTGTTGTGAATCAATGTGTGGCGCAATATATCCATACATTTCTTGTATTCAATACTATTTTGTCTGAAAATATATTTTTCTGACATAAAAGTCAGCCATTATTTACTATTGAATACTATTATTGATGTCCAAAATGTGGCTCAAATATGAGATAATTTTATTTTCAATGTTACATCTCTTGAATACAATCTATTCAAATGATTCCTCAGGTATTATAGATAATAACAATCATTTGTGACATTCATTGATCATAACATTTACTTTTATATCAGCGCCAAAGTTAGGCATCTCTGGTGTCATCAATAATACCCAATCAGTTGGCAGTCATTTCCAAGTGTTTTGTACGGTAGCGACGGGTTCTTTGCCCGTATTGTTTGTGTGGTTCAGAAATGGACAGACAATTAAGTCGAGTCCCGACACTAACTATAAAATTGAAAACTTTAAGAAATACTCCACTTTTTCTATCGATAATCTCGTAAGAAATGATTTCGCAAACTATACATGTCTTGTGAGCAATGCTTTCGGAACCGATCGGCGAACCATTTTATTATCAATTAAAGGTCTGATTAACTCTAATATAGTATTGAATTATTATGTAATTTATAATAATATTTTAAAATATAATTATGAGTTAATTAAATTATATACAAACAAAATACATAACACGAGTATGTCATGCAAGGTTAGACCACTTGGCTAACCCTAATGAACCTATTTTGATATAAAATTATAAATATTATTTATTTAAATAGATATTTAATAAAAATAACTAGTAATAAGTAAAATATTTACTTATTGTGTTACTAACTGTAAGTGTGTTAATATTATAAACAGGATAATGATTCAGAAAATATTTTTAATATCGTAATACTGACAACAAAATTATAATACTTGTATTAAGTAAACCAATTGTATTGGGAATCAATGTGTGGCGCGAGTGATATCTTCATTCACTTCTTGTTTATACTCTGTTTGTATCACAGATTTCTTCGACATTAATGTCAGCCATTGTTTTGCATAACATATCCCTATGTCTTGATCTATGAAAATGTGGTTTAATTGTGTGTTTATCCAAATATTTGTTTGCATTTTGTATGTTTCAAATGCTGTCTATTCCTCTCAATCTTCAGGTATTTTGTTGTCAATATTAATAGCAATAATTCAATGATAATAATTAGATTATGTCTTATAACAGCCCCTAAATTAGCCAAAGCTATCAAACAAAAGGATCAGTCCATTGGATCCAATTTCCAAGTGTTGTGTACCGTAGAGACCGGCTCTTTGCCCGTGTTTTACGAGTGGTCACGAAATGGTCAGACACTTAAGTCGGGTCCTGAAGTTAATTATAAGATTGAAAACTTTGAAATGTTTTCAACACTTACTATAAAGAAGATTGAAATGAAAGACTCGGCTAACTATACATGTCTTGTAAGAAATGCTTTCGGTTCTGATAGACAATCGACTTTATTATCAATAAATGGTAAACAGATTAATGTATTTATGAACTGATTTTATAAATTTTAATATTTACAGTTAATACTATTATTAATATTAGTGAACTCTAAATCTGTGCTAGTGTATATGGAAAAATTAAATTGATTAATTTAGTATAAAAACATGATATTTCTATTAGAAATATTTAAAACCAATTGTGTTGTGAATCAATGTGTGGCGCAATATATCCATACATTTCTTGTATTCAATACTATTTTGTTTGAAAATATATCCGACTCTTAAGTCAGCCATTATTTTTGTGATCTATTCTTAACTAATCTCTAAAATGTGTCTCAAATATGTTATATTTGTGTTAATTCTTATAAATAATATTTATTCGGATGAGTCTTCAGGTATTTTCTGTGTTATTATCTCAAAACTTATTAAAATAACAATAATTTTATTCAAATTCAGGCCCAAAGTTGGGCTTTTCAGGCGTCGATAACAAGACTCAATCTATAGGAACTCATTTCCAAGTGTTTTGTACACTAGAGTCGGGATCTTTGCCCGTGTTTTTTGAGTGGTCCCGAAATGGACGGCCACTTAAGCCGAGTCCGGGCGTCGACTATAAGATCGATAATTTCGATAAATTTTCGACGTTTTCGATATCAAAGATCGAGAGAAGAGATGCCGGAAATTATAGCTGTTTTGTTAGCAATGCTTTCGGTTCTGACACTCAAAATGTTTTGCTTAACATTAAAGGTATGAATTGTATTGTTATTTCGGGTTTAATACACTTAATGCTATAGTTATTTATTTATTTAAAAAAAAGTTTGACATATTTCTGTATACCTGAACACGTTTTTAATATATTGTTTGACTTTTTACAAGTTTTTAATGAAAATTTTTGATACATATCTTTAAAATGAATAACAAATTGTTTGCAAAGCAAAGTGTGGCGCAAATGTCTGATCTTTCGGTATATACTTTGCCATACAATAGACTATTGAGTACTTGATATCAGCCATAATTGTCTCATAAATACCACATTCAGTGTTTACAATGCTATTCAAGTATTTAAATATATCATTAATTTGGTTGTGTTTTATAACACACATCACAACAAATGAATTGTCAGGTATTTTATCAAGAAATTAAACATAAAAATGATTATAATAAGACTTTGCTTTAAATAGTGCCCAAATTAGGACCTATTTTGACAATACAGAGCCTAACAATAGGCTCATCCTTCCTCCAGGTCTGCTCAGTTCAAAGAGGTTTAAATCCATTGACTTTCCAGTGGTCTAGAAATGGTCAGACATTGAGATCGGGTCCGGAAGTGAACTATAAAATTGATAATTTTGACCGATTCTCGACGCTTACGATCGCATCCATAGTGTCTTCAGATGCGGCCAATTATTCATGTCTTGTGAGCAATGTTTTCGGATCCGATTCTCAATACGTTATCCTCACTGTCGAAGGTATTCGCTGTTTATATCATATTTTTATATCCCTTTTATCGCTAATTATATAGTTTTGAAAATATATTTGCATAAAATGATGAAAACAAACAGCGATAGACTCGTGGGAAATGACTCTTCAAAAATAAATCTCAATATAAATATTTATATTACGCCTACATTTGCATAATTTTTATCAATTAATTAATTTTGAATATGAAATCTAATATTCAAAAGTATGTTTTACAACAAAAAATATTTTTAAAATCAAAATCATGTTATAATTTTAAATATATAATCAATTTTTCGTTCAAATCATAATCACTGAATACTTTCACTCATCCCTTAATCACTTAATACTTTTAACATGTGCTATAAATAGGGTTTACTTTTAACTTTTCATCTATTCAGTAACTTATCTATACATAAAACCTGATTTTTTATGTCCAAAACATATGGACACCTGTGCTGTTGATATCATTTAATCCCATATAATCCAGTACTCAGTGTTCAGTACACATCAAATAGCAAATAAATTGTGTGTATTTCTCGGCCAATGAATATCACATTAACAGTGCTATACTAAGAATTTTCTTACTCGAGGCTGAGTTTGAACTCGAGTTAATCCTTTTGGAGACTGAAGTTGAGCTCAAACTCGAGATTCTATTCAAAAAGAGTTTTGAACTGGATCTCGAAAAGTTGAATCTCACAATTGCGAATATCAATAGCGCAAACTCTATCAAACATCTGTTTACATGAAAACGGGTTTTATATGTAAACAAGTGCTCAAAAATCATACCAATCATAATTCTAGCCCTAAATAGCATTCAATTATAATTAATATATATTTAATTCAATGAAAGCATAATTGAAACACAAATCTTTCCCATGAAATTAATTTTAGATAATAATTATTAAGACTTAATTTGATGTCACTTTTAAACATGATTTTTGCAATCATTATATGAATGTGAATGTTATATAACATTATCAGCAAGACATACATTTATTTACATCTGATTTGATGAAAAAATATTTCAATTCAAACAATTTGTATGAATTTACAATCAATGTTATAATTATCAAGTTAAACGCCGCGCCTGTAATCTACGCTTATACACAACGCTTCAATGCAATGCAATACAAACTTTACTGTTGTAAACACTACTGTGAGGCCAACTTTCAGGGATAAAGTTGATCACAGTCAGTCTTGAGATTTACCCGAGTTTGAGCTCAACCTTGAGACCAAACTTTGCTGAGTTTGATTTTAGAATAGAAGTCGAGCTCAACCTCAGTCTTCAAACTAAACCTCAGTCTCAAGACTCATTTTAGTATAGCACCGTAAATGTGGAGTTTTTGTAACTAAAATCAAGTGTTCATTATTGAGTTTTGTCTTTACATGTGGTGTTTGTATCATATCATTAATGGTTAAAATATTGTTATTAATTATGGCAATCCCTCTGTTTGTAATTTTTGTTACAATAATTATACTGCATTATAATCCAATCGCTTGTAATGGTATGTAATTATATAAAAAAATGTCACAATTATTGGCCATTAATTCATTGAATTCACGTTTACATTACAAACACCAGAAGCGCCCAAAGTATACCCATTTATATCATCGCTTGAATTGAGCAAGGGCACTTCGTTTAGGTTTTTGTGCCAAACTATAACCGGCACTAAACCAGTGTTTTATAAGTGGGTTAAAAATGGCGTTCAATTGTTTAATAGTCCGGAATCTAATCATTATTATATCGATAATTCATTTGATTCCGAGTTAACCATAACTAATGTCAATACAAATGATTTCGGAAACTATTCGTGTATTGCGAGCAATGCTTTCGGTTCTGATATTCAAACCACTATTCTTTATGTCAAAGGTTTGATTGTTTTAACAATTTTTTAAAATAATTATACTTTTACTTTATTTATATTTTACAATTATTTATAATATCTTTCTATTTGTAATTATAAGTTAATAATTAATATTAATTTATATAATTATACAATTTTAATGCCAAAAAAGTATTGCTAACACTGTTTGTGAATCGTTGTCTCAAAAATTATTAACAGTAAAATGTTTTAAAAACTTTTAATGTATTAAATCTGCGGCAAAATGTGGCGCAATGTGTGTCCAATCTATTAGTTCTTGGAGTGAAGTAATCATCAAAAATATTGTCAGCCATTAGTTTGTTTCAAAACAGAGATGTATTTCTTAAGCTTGTGTTCAGTTTTAATCACTATTACATCGATCACTGCCGGAGAGGGTATCGTATATTGTCATAGATGTGTAATTCATTAGATAATTAGTTAATTACTTATCATTAGCTCCTAAACTGATTACTGTTGGGAAGTCTATCATAAGTCAAGGCGAAGGTACAAAGTTTCGCACACTTTGCTCCATACAGAAGGGATCCATTCCTCTGGAGTTCAAATGGTTTAAAAATAAGTCTGAATTAAAATCAGATAATAATCATAGGATAGAGACTTCTGAAGAGTTGTCGATCCTATCGATCGCAAGCGTACAGAGAAGTGATTCCGCGAACTATTCCTGTTTTGTTAGCAATACTTTTGGCAGAGATTCACAAACTGTTGTCCTTAGCGTCAAAGGTATTCAATGGCAACCATTGAGACAATTATTAACCGCAATATTATCTCCAATTGTGTCCAACAGTACCCCCGACTTGGCTTAAGGAACCCAAAGACGTCCGGTTGAAGGCCGGCGACGATGTGGTGGTCGAGTGTTTGGCCGACGGTTTGCCCAAACCTACTGTCAAGTGGGTTAGCTCTAAAGGTATGCTGTTTTCTATGGGATATTATGTGTAAAATACTTATGATTTTTGTGATAATTTTATAGGAAAGGTAACCGAAGGCGAGGTCTTAAATCTGGCAAATTTCCGGTCCGGCAGTAGTGAGACATATGAATGCATTGCAGACAATGGTATCGGAGATTCATTGCGAAAAACCATTAATGTCTTCTTCAGTGGTGAGTGTCTTAATCTCTCAATTATTTTTTTGTGCCTTTCATTTGAATTGTTGAGCAAAATGTGTCGCCTTTGCAGCCAATACTTGCTTTTGAGTTGTGTTTTAAGCCATTATTTGCAAATGAAAAACCAGACAATCATATATTTTTTTTGGTTAAAATGTTTGATTCAAAATATATCGCGTCTATTGTATTCATAACTACTATTAAAGCAATAGAGAGCACAGGTAAGTGATTACTAGTGTTGAGACAAAACATGTGTTAATTATAACGATTGGTTCAGAGTCGCCAAAGATAATACCACTGTATCAGCCCAATGGCCCACTTATACAAGGAACCAGATTTTCTTCTACCTGTGCCATAGAGTCGGGCACTCGTCCCGTATTCTTCATGTGGTCTAAAAATGGTCAACAATTATTTAAATCTCAAAATGGGATTACCATTAAATCCGATGACACCGAAGCTATATCTTCACTGTTTATCAGTGATATAAGTGGTGAAAGTGGAGGCAATTACACGTGTTTGGCGAAGAATGCCTTTGGATCTGATTTCCAATTAATCAGATTAGAAGTGTTTGTGCCCTCGAAATGGATTACTGAGCCCAAGAATAGCAGCGCCAGAGTTGGAGATAATGTGGTCATTGAGTGTTCGGCCGACGGATCGCCGAAACCGCGGATTATTTGGAGGAAAATTTCCGCAATTAATACAAATAGTCATAAATATAACGAAATAAATGGAAATATACTTAAGTTTGCGAACATTCAGTCATCGGATTCTGGTTTATATGAATGTATTGTCTCTGATGTTAATCATAAGGTTTTGTTGAAAAAAGTTATTTCACTACGAATTGCGGGTAAAATATATTATAATTTGTGAATTAATTTTTGTTATGAAGTATTGGCACACATTTTACGCTCAAAATTATTGCTATTGTTTTTTATTAAATATTTTCATACTTACTCTCAGTTCGCCGCTTCAAACTGCTCTTCATATCAGATTACGTTCACTTCTCTCCTCTCTCGCGAGCTGAGTTTACGTTACAAAGACCTCTAGTTGGGGACCGATAGTTTACCTGATTTCTATTGCAATTTGAGCTTGTATTGGGAAATAATAAGTAAGTTTAACCATGATAGATTTTCAGTTTAATATATTTAATTCACAACCATTTGATTCATTAAATAGTTATGAAATATTTGAAATGACGACCGAATACGGGGTTTCATCGGAGCTGTTGTTGAGGACAACCCAAAGGACTGACGGATCGATCTATAAATGCGAGGCCGAGAATACACACGGAAAGGACGAACGCACTATCAAACTGGTAGTACTCGGTATGTATTGAGTATTCAATTAGATATATTCAAACCTGATTAACCCATGGGTGACATTTGCAGAGGTTCCCGGACCGCCAACCAATGTGCACGTGAAGGAGGTCTGGTCGCGAACGGCCCGAATCGTGTGGTCGGCCCCCTATTCGGGTAACTCTCCGCTCACTAAATACACGATACAGTATTGGAGACATCAAAGCGCACCGCACAGACTGCACGAGATTACGGCCAGCAGTACGCAGACCACAGCATTGATCAAAGACCTGAGCCCTGGCCTGTCCTACGAGATGACAGTCGTGGGCGAGAATGAGGTCGGGAGGGGAGAGGCGGCCGACACCGTCACGTTTGTCACCGGCGAAGAGGAGCCGTCGGCGCCGCCCAACGATATGACAGTGGAGAGCAAAGGGCCGACAACCATACGCGTCACGTGGAGGGCACCGCCCGCTGAGCACTGGAACGGCGCGATCAAAGGCTTTTACGTCGGCTATCGCAAGGCTCGGGAGACTAACCATCCGTTTATCCTAAAACTGGTCGAATCGAAGGCCACTCAGGCGTCCAAAAGCGCCGAAACCGAAACCTATGAATACTTTTTGCGGGACCTCTCGAAGGGCACCGAATACGCCGTTGTGGTCAAGGCGTACAACTCGGCCGGCAGTGGACCGCAATCGCACGAAATGCTGGCCAACACTTACAACGGCGACCTCCCGGCCGCTCAACAGCTGTCGGCCATTGAGTCGACGGGGAGTTCAATATCGCTTCGATGGCATCAGAAAGATCTGCGAGAGTCACAGACGCCGACCACGAGTTATACGATTCACTACAAGAAAGAGGGCGAACCCAAGTGGAAGGAAATACCGCTCACATCGTTGACAACGCCCACACCCGTGACCGCCGACCCGTCGGCCGCCGCCTTCTCCACCTATACCTATAGCCTACAGAATCTGGAGTTTGGCGTTCAGTATAATGTGTATATCACTGCACTCAACAGATACGGCTTCAGTGATCCCAGCAATATAGTGGTCACCAGAACTGAAGGCGGTATGTATTGGCACAACATTATCATGTTTTTAGTATTTAATTAGTTATCTAGAAATCTTAATACAGTATAATCTTTATATTTTTATACATTTTTTAGTGTTTATGTTGTCTATTATTTTCATACATGCCTTATCTATAGGTTTTTATTCAATACAGAATAGTTTTTACCGGTAGTGTTGTTTTTGCAGCAAAATATACTATAATTCTTGTTATAATTATTGTAAAACAATTGGTTTATTGTATTGAATATCTAATTGAAATCAGACTTCAAAATGATACAAAACGAGATTATGAACCAATTCTTCAACGACGGGCCCTATTATCTGCAGCCGTCGTTCACAATACCGTTGCTGTCGGCAGTGGTTATCATTGTTATAGTCATTATCTTTGCGTTTGTTTGCGTCCGACGGATCAGAAGTCGCGCGGCGGCCGAAGGCTGTGAGTTATACAACACGATATGATATATCATTTGTAAATTTACCATAATTTTTGGCTATAATATGCGGTCAATTGCAGTTGTGATGGACAGCGCGACTCTACACAAGCAGTTCGCCGGCTATACGGCAACGACGCCCCGGTATATGGACTTCGATAAGACCAGCGCTAAACCCATGATGCTCTGCGAGGACGGCAACCCATACCCCACGCCATACGCGACAATGCCTATGGGCGGCGACGGATCGCAAGTAAGTTTCACATATGTTTTTTACCATAGATTTTTAGCCCAGCAATCAGTCATCGATGAATGACATCGAGTGTTTTTTTTACCATTGTTTAAATTATTGATATGGCATTGAGATAATGCATAGGTGTATGTGTTGTGTGTATAGTGTATAACAAAACATGTATTTCGTTTGCAGAAGCCGTGGGAACGACCACTTTCTCATCACTCGATGATGAAAAAGGATCATCACATCTACGATCACCCACAATAGGTCCCGACAGTAATGATGAACAACTTATTTATTATGTTATTTAATTGTAATTATAGTTAATTGTTTACTTGACTTATGTTTTGTTGTCTTTACATACAAACCGATGCCTCTGAGCGTCGGTTTCGCAACACTCTATCTCAACATTTATGGCTTTCAAATGCTATCCTTTTTTATCTAATATTCAATACTTTAATCCTTTTTAATACATCTCTTCTTAACAACACATGTAATTAAGCACTTTTTGGACGACTTTTTGACACAATTATCTCGTAATTACAATTCATAATAGTTTTTATATTATTATTAGTATAATGTGTAAAAGCATTTTAGGCATTACAGCGAAAACTACCAAAACATTTAATGTGTATCTAATCTTAATATCGACTTAATAGTGAAGTTTAGTATAATATTTAACTTAATTTCTATTATAGTTTAACTATACTATAGTTTTGATACTCTCTCTCTCTCTCTCTCTCTCTCTCTCTCATCCACATTATATAACTTACGTATATATAGTCTACTGTGTGTGTGTGTGCTCTCACTCTCTCTCTCCCTTATACTGTACAACAAGTATATACTCTGAATTGTGATCCCAAAGCCAGTTATCATTATCTATCAGTAATTATTATAATACTTCTTATAAGCAATGGATCCAAACAGTAGTGACAATAAGAATAGTGATAATAATGAAGAATTTAAGATCTCAGTCGAGTTGAATGCGAGAGGAGTCGACGGCGAGAGGAGACGACAGGAAAGGGCGGAGAAAGCGGTGGCCAAGAGATGGGCCGTAAGCGATGAGAAACAGCGCAAAACAATCAAGTCTTACGGGAAGATCATCGAAGCCTTGCGCTCCAAATCAGACGCCAATTACAAACAGATGTCAATCGATAGCCTCAAGAGAATCCAAACGGCCCTCAACTCCGGGAAACCCAACAAAGCAAACAAACAGGCGATCGTCCACTTCAACGGCGAGTCCACCCGTTCCGAGAGCTGCACCATAAGTGGCGAGAAATCGGTGACCACAGCCGTCACCGGTAACACCGGCCACGCGGTAACACTTAGGCCACGTGTGCAGCGAAGACTTCCACGAGTTGACAAATGTCCGGCCGGTTCGCGAGGCAAACAACTAGATTCGTTAAGTAATAACTCATTTGAATGAATGTTTCTCTCTCTCTCTCTCTCTCTCTCTCTCTCTCTCTCTCTCAGTTTCGGCTCTCTATTCACTTATGATTTTGTTTGAATTGTTTTGTCGGCTAATTAATTGTTATTGCGGTATAAATATGTGAATTAGTACTGTATATAATTTCCAATAGAAAATTGTATAATTAATTAATTGTTTTTATTATAATTGATATATTAAAGAGTACTTATTATTTAATTTTTATAAAAGAATATAAAAATAAATTTAATAAAAAATCAATTGAAATTTCATTCACAAAACACTTAATTTTTTGCATGCATTCAACTCTTGTTTAGATTCAAAATCATATTTATTTATAAATTTTTTAAATGTATTTTTAATTAATTATGCAAAGTATTGAAACAATTGATATTTTAAACAATGACAACAATAGCGTTAAAAGTTGTGATAAAATAGATAATAGTTTTCTTAATACAAATACTTTTATTAATAAAGTGGTTATAAATTCAGTGAACAATAATAATTTTGTTAAAAATGAATGCCTTATGTGTGATTCTCCGTTACATCTATTGATTCCTACTCCACATTTTGGATCAAATAAGAGACAATTAATAAAAGACAATAACATTAAAGTAATTATAGGGAAATTCAATTCACAGGAGATTGAAATCTTGCGAAACAATTGGCAAACATTTTGTGATGAATTCAATTGCGATGAAACACGAAAACACGTTTATTAAGGTTTTTCTCCCGAAGTGCTAAATACAGCAAAAGTGATAGAAAAATGTTTATGACTTTTATAAAACGTGAAAAGTTTTACCTGAGATTAGGCTATGGTTTGCCTAACCGTACGCTTAAACAGGTCTGGGATACGGCGAGGACTAAATTCAATTCATTAAAGAGATTAAGGATTTGACCACAAATGAGAGGAAGAATTTAAAGACATTGCATTCAATGTATGGCAACAAATGGACTAAAATTGCCGAAACATTTCAATGCAAACCCCATTACAGTTAAGGATAATATTAGACAAAACTATAACATCTCTGGACAGCCCTATGAGACCGAGAAATGGACTCCCGATCACGATTTGAAACTAATAAATGCTATGAAATCGGTGTTAAATACGGATGACTTAACACAACATATATTTACCAAAAATATTAAATACAAAGAAGTGACACAAATAAATAGATGTGAAACCGAAGTTAAATTAAAACAATATTTAAACTCCTATTTCACAATCACATGCATATCGATAAGTATAGCAAAATTTATATAAAGTAGTTTTCATGTGAATAACTATTAGAATTTTTTTGCGTAATTACTATTACAACAAAAAACATTTAAAAATAGACAAACACTTTTGGTTTACCGACACTAAACCAAAACGAAATTGTTGTACGTTTTTGAAGAACATTAAATTTTATGACTAAAAACCTATTAAAACTCACATTTTTACACAACAGGTAGTGTTGCATAAGAGAGAGAGAGAGAGAGAGAGAGAGAGAGAGAGAGAGCATTGTTTAGCCATATAAGACTAACAATTGTTTAGCGGCAAAACCTATGTCAATAAGAGTGCACCAAAAAAACTGAATCTATATTCTCATTTTGAATTAATACTGCAATAATATAAAAAAATACAACATTTTTAAAATTATTACCTTAATCCACGCAAACCACAAACTACTTTGTTATTAAATTACACAAATATGGCACCTAGTTATTTTAAATGAAACAGTAAATATGTTAAATATGAAAAGTAATTCACAGCAATTGATATTTTAAATGAAGACCATTTCATTGCTATTTAATTGTTATTTAATTACCATTTAATACACAATTAAAAGACTTGTTATTTAATCTCTTTATATCTCTCACTTTCATCAATACATGCGATGAAAAGCCAAACACTATTTGAATATAAATTGAATGAAACAACAAATACAACAAAAATATATAATTATTATATAATATAAATGTTTTTCACACCTTTTGATTATTTATTTTGTGTTTTGTTTTGCTTAAAATTAAGTTAATTTTGTTATTCATGTGTCGTTTGTAAAGAGATGCCTTTATTGTGGCCATAAATCCAGTTCAAGTCATCAACTCGTTTGCAGACATCAATTAAAGCAAATTTACACAAAAAATATATCGCAATATCAGACAATTATCTTTCACTATAAGATAACAAACTTTTTTAACACTAATTTTATTATCAATTATTGTCACATAAATGATACAAAATTCACCTAAATTTCACACCAAAAATGTAGTAAAAAGTGAAATAAAGATTGTTTAGCCGTATATTTGAAGCCATAAAAACAGATTCAAGGCCTCAATAGTATAGAGATATGAGTCTGGAGTCGGACTCGACAGCCACTGGACTAACAATAAGAATAAGAATATAAAAGTATATCCCTTTGAGTTTGAGTTTCCCTCACATACATTAACGCTAGACATTTGATTCATACCTTAAATTAAAACTAATTTCCCTCACAGTCTATCGACTATTAAATTGATGGCTCATAACAATAAATTAATGCCGAGTTTAATGTTTTGCATGAGATTTAAGCGCAAGATGTTTTACCTTCTTTGCCAGACTCTCTCTCTCTCTCTCTCTCTCTCCCCCTCTCTCCCCCTCCCTCTCTCTCTCCCCTCCCTCTCTCTCCCCCTCC